>VYZV01003864.1:13928-34485 GCA_013401275.1 Pandion haliaetus | reverse complement strand
TCCATTGCTTAGAGCCTCATGACAAAGGCCGTGGACTGGAAGTACTTCCCTGGAACAAAAAGAAATTGTAAAGTACACAATCCAGTTCAAAATTAAATGCTTATTTTATTCACCTGTTCACCTATATCACCAGCTAATTTTCCCCATGCAGCAGGAGAATTCTGAGATAAACTGAATAGCAAAAAATAGTTGAAGCATCAGAAAATGATTCAGGCATAAGAGTGGTAATACAACAATGTTGATCTTACCTTTTTGTATGGCAGGAGAACTGGTATATCCTGCCATGGCCCATGACCACATTTTACAGGATATTTCATAAAGACAAAATTAAAAAATAGTTCATGAAGTTCTTAACTTTTAGTCAAAGCACAGGTAATGAGAAAGCAGATTACTGGAAGACAACAAGGAAACCCTGAGATAATGTGCATTAGTCTGAATAGTCCTGCAGGTAAATCATCCTAATTTGTAGGTAGCCTCTCCATGGGTTCAGTTTTAAATTAAAACTCTTATTAAATAAGAATTGCTTACCCATAATGGATTTTCAGGTAATCCATGGTCAGAAGAACATTGAAACTTAAAGTAAAATAAATGTTTAAAAAGTCAGTGCTGGACTGATTTTTAAAAGCATTTTAAGGCAGTGTTTGCTTGCTCTGTGTTTGTTTAGCAATCCTGAAAAAAAGACTAACTAATTTTGTTTTAACTACTGATTATCCATTTCATCTAAATTAACTTGCAGATCCTTTTCCTGTGTTGAATCAATGTGACTTTAAGCAGAAGTCCATTTATTAAACCTTTTATTAGGTCTTTCATTATGTATGCTTGTAAAGATCTTAATAGAGATGTTAAGTAATGGAATTTTGCAAGTTCCTAAAATCTTCATAAATCTCCATAAATTGTCTCTTTATGAGAAACCTGCTTTCATTGTGTCCGATTTTTTATTCACACGCAACAAAAATGTTAATATACTTTAATTAAGCTAATATGATTTATCTTTTCACTCATTATATAAGTTAATTTTGTTCTAAAGAAATCCTGTTTTCAAATTCTCTCCAGCAATGTAGAATTAAAGTAATTATAGTTGGGCACAGGAAATTAGTCATGAAGGTCCATGATTTCTAAAATAAATGGAAGTTTTCGCAGGCTGGGTTAGCCATATGCTTTACAAAAGGGAGGGGGCAAAATAAAGGAAATAATTTGCAGTGCACTTAGTGCAAGAGCTCACTTTTTGGGTACAAATTTGTCAGATTATAAGTAAAATGAAATATTAGCAGTTCAAGAAGTTTGAACTTTCTTACCTATTTTATACTTGTCCTTGCTGATATCATTGACATCTCTGTTTTTGTTTGGGGTTTTTTTAATTCAGAAATTGTAAAAATGGTAACAATGTAACTACCATAGTTTCCTTCCCAAATCCCTGATTCATAGCAGAATACAGACAGCTGCAGAAGTGTGCACATACCCATTGAAGCTCATGGAAGTTCCCCCACACAAATTTACCAGACCAATGACTATATGATTAATTTTATTGTGCTGTTAATGCAATATTTGTAACATCCATGACTCATACCGTCATTCACTGAGATCTTTGAAGTTTCTGCATTGAAGTACTGAGTTCTTATCAGTGTAACACTGGGCCTGGCGCTGATAAAGTGGGTACTGATGAGAATGAAATAAGCACAGCAAAGGATGAGCCTGTGGCAAATAAAAAATGCAGGGCTAACTCTGTCAGCTTGGTACTAAGTGCAATGAAATGAACTCTCTTTTGCCTAGAAAAGGCTGGCAACAGGGCCATAATTGGGAAAGTTCCCACTGCTAGAGGTCAGAGAATGTGAACATGACACAGAAAACTCACTGCCAAGGAGAAGAGAACAAAAAGCAAAATAACTTCTTAATCCATATAATATATTACGAGGCAATGCACTCAAGAACTAAATAAATTACAGCCAATGTCATCTACATCTACAAAACCCTCATAGATATGTAAAATCGATTATAGTAATAGAATACACTTCAGGAGTGCTGGTCAGAACAGCTTCAAAGCAAATCTGTGCTGTTTGAGATCCACTTTGGCCAGTACATTAAATAAAATACTAAGGGAGAAGAAGGAGGTAGACTGAATCCTCCTCCGGACATTAGGGTAGTTTCCAGCTCTAGCCTGGTGCTCTCCTGGGGGATGAGATAGGAGAGCAGGAGAGGCAGATGAAAGAAACTTTGTTCCAGTAAATCAGAGTAATGGTTGTCCTGGGTAAATTTGCCCTGGTCTATCCTTGTGCTCACACTGTTTAGTGTTACAAAAGGTTGGCATCATCTTACTTAACTTTGGTTGTTTTAAAATTAGGAATCTCTAGAGACCAGATCATCCCACCTACATTAGACACCCCTTTCTGGAAAACTGAATTGCACTAAGGAAGTGCTTGTCTCCCTGTACTGATGATAGTACCAGCCCAGTGAATTAGTTTGGACCAGAGACTTATGTTTTGGGTGGATATAGGTACATTAGATGTATGACCACACATATTCACCCAAAGGGACAAGAAACTGAGAGGTGTGTTTGAAATAAAGAGGATGACTAGAAGTCCTTCCTAAATGGCAAGTAGCAGCCTCCTCTTCTATTAAGAATTTTAAAACAGATACTTGGATCTGGAAGAAGTCAGGAGAAAGGTAAGAATATCAGATAGATGTTTTATGTTGTTCAATGAAATTACATGCTTTATAAGAGTTAACCTATGATTTTTGATATGAGAAGCTTAGCATGAGATGTCTATGTAACTTCTGTACATCTTCATACATGTATCTGTGCTTGAATAAAATATCTCAATGTAGCATACAGACATCATCTCCTGTAAGATCACCAGTCCATGACATCAATTATGCAATGAGTTTTCCCCTTGAACTTTTTTCCCCTATTATATTTTCATTGCTACATTCAGTGTAGGAGTTAGGCTGGACAATTTTCTTGCTGCCATGATGGATGATTATGACATGTTATGAATAAGAGGTGATTAAATATAAACTGTGTTGTCCATCAATGCAGTTATCATGAAGGCTTTGGTATTAATATATTTTTAATTTCCCAGTTCACGGATGAAAGAATCAGCCTACATTAATAGTGCTACATAATGGAATAATTTAGTAAGATACCTGGTGCTCTAATCCTGAATCAGACAAACTTCCCATTAAAATATATGGAAATGGCAGTGTGGCTAAACCCTTTAATTTGGTTTTAGACTCAGGGACAGTCATGTCCTATTCACTATAGGGAGAAGTTTAATTCAGAATATTTCTTCATATTAAATTTTAACCTATTTAAGGAATATGTTGAAAATCTGGTGTATAGATAGTATTTTCCTCTTGTTAAGAGAAGCATCATTTATTTGATTCTCCACATTTGTGTTGCATCCTCTGGAAATGAAGAGAAACAATGGGTGAAGCAAGCACCCTAACCACCAGCAAACAGAAAATTGACTTGCTGCTGCATCAGCTTGTCAGCTTATGTGGTGAAGTCTATTGAAAATTGTCATTTATAAAAAATCTTCACAGACTGACATCATACACTTGTACTTTTTTTGTGGAATGATATATTTTATTCCACCTCTTTTTTTTCCTGTGGTTCAGAGCTACTAAGGAGTTAGCTACACATTCCTGCTTTATTCTACCACCCTTTACTTTTCTTCCCTTCTTGAGTAACTATAGTGAATTGTGTATAGCAGAATAAGTTTAGTAATATAAACACACAACATAAAAAGTTTTATGAATTTGGTTTTAAAAATGGATATTTTTATGGCACTTTGTCTCTTTTTTTTTTTTTTTACATTGTGTTCTTAATACGCTTTCACTACAGAATTTTCAGAAAGTGTTAAAAAGCTGAGAAGAGACAGATTTTAAGGAAAATCGGTAGTAAAATAAATTTGATATAGTCAGAATACAGCCTTTCTTTTGCTGGCAGACAATTCAGTTCAGTGCCAAGTACTTAAAAGAAAGTGATTTTCTAGTTAGAGGAGAAAAGGAAGAGAAAGGACATTGGAAGGATATCTTCAACTTCAGTGAGCTATGGGAGGGGAAGGAATAGGACAAGGATGATAGGGAAAAAAATCCTTTTAAGTAAATGTATTTCAAGAGCTAATTTTATTCTGTGGACAAAATTTGGTGGCAACAATATTCAAGCACTGTTTCAGCCAGCCTATGGCACCTCAGTGAGCCCCCATGAGCCTGCATGCAGGCTTAGTGTGAGAGCAGAGCCACCCTGGTGACCTTTCTTCTTATCAACTATAACTCTGATTAAAGTCTTTGAATTAATGCAGAACAGATGCAGCTCCTTTATTTTCCATCTTGGATTTAAGGGGGAAGTAAAGGCAGAAAAGATGAACATTAGATACAGCTGAAATCAGAGAGAGGAATGGCTGAGGTTTATGTATTGGCATGGATTTTTTTCACGTACCATTGAAGTAAAATTTAGAGAGGGGAAACACGCTGGCATTAGCTTAGAGTGAACGGGTGTTTGTCTGCCTAAGAATGGGCTATGTTTGCCCTGATGCTCCTTGTCAGTTACAAATTCATTCCTACCTTGAATGTTGCTCTTCTCTATTTTTTAAATAATATTATTTGTTCCACTTAAAACGTAAAATAAAATACAGAAATAATTAATTATAAAAGAAAAATAATTTGATAGAAATATTTTCTTTCTTTCAAAGAAAATGTTTTAAAGCCATTACTGTACTTGGAAGAAGACTAAAAGAAGAAGGGAAGTGGGAGGAACAGTCAGCGAGCATAGTTCAGATGAGATCTAATTCTCATTGAAGCTGAGTACTGTCTTACCAGTAATTTCAGTGGACTCAGAATCACATCCCTAAAATAAAGCAGCACTTGCAGAAAAAAACAATATGCAAATATTTAAGCATATTGCATATATTTTCCATTTACAAGTTCACTTTATCATCACAGTACACAAATAAAATGACTGCTGAATGCAGATCATTTCAGCCAAATTAAAGATGCTACGCAAATCTGAAAATCACAGAGTTTACTAAGTCTTGGTCAATTTCTGGTTAATGTTATATTAAGTAGGAGTAATTATTCAAGTTACAGGTTTCTTTGTACAAATTACAGGTAATAAGCTTAATGTAGATGTGACATAGTTTTTTAATTCTAGCCATTAAGGAAAATAGATTTAACTCCATTAAGTAACCTCACTTAAATACGACAATAGATAACTGTGGTCATTAAACTAATGACATCTGTCATCAACACTGATATTACCGCTATGCCATACATAGTTCTACAGTAAAGACTGTGTCAGTGTTTCTGTTATAAACTGATTCAGGGGTTTGTAACTTGGCTATTTTAAGTAATGGTGGAGGAAGAAAAATTAAGTCAGCCCAGGATAAAAGTTATTAAACAAGGTCTGCACCAATAGTACATGTTGGGAAAGCTTCCACAGTTTATTTCGACGCAGCAGAGCAGGATGACTTCTGATACTGTAGAACTGTGAAATGACATTTAATGTATATATGTCTGCTTCAATCTGTGCTTTAGAAAAACTGTCCTCAGCACAGAGCTCCTCAAAAAGCCTTATACAGACAAATCCTGCACTGTTTAAACTCTTTCCCTTTGTTCTACTATGAGTTCCTAGTCATCTTCAGTAAGAAGATTCCAGTATATACCCAGTATGAAGTATTTGCTTCTTATACCTACAGACAAGCATATATGAAGCACTTACACATTCTAAACAGCACCTAATAGCTTTTGGTAAAAATATGAGTGAAGTGTAACAAGTTTGCAAACTGCAAGTAGCTCAGATAGAGATATCCTCAGGGAATCTCCTGCTGTCTATACATTCAAATTTACAGAATAACCTGTTATTCTGTAAGCTGAAGTTATTAGCTCTGATTCAAGAAATGCTGAAGTTCTCAGTGTAACATTCATTCTCCACTATTTTTGTATGGTCACTTCCGTATACTTGTACATTCATCTTACTGCTTCCTCAGTGTTTATTTCTTATCTGGTGGGAAAAATAAAGGTGAGTGAGTTTCCCTATCAATGTGATAGAACTAGCTAGGGCACAGTAGAACCAAGCTAAAGACCAGTGAAGATGGGTCAGATTTAAAGCCTGGAGATATAACACCACTTGAAACCTATTGTTCTACAATACAGGATGACATCTCCTGAATGAAGCCTGAGAGCAGAATACAACCTCGCTGGTCTCCCTGATGCCTTTTGGAGATGCCCTTTCCAGCGCCTCTGTCTAACCACTGACCTTGCTCTGGCAGTGCAGCAGCACTTCTCAGCGTTTGGTGGAGATGGGACTTGGCAACTCTAAGCATGCAGGGCAAATGTGTTCTTGGTGAAAACAACTTGCAGAGGTTTGCCTCTTCTTGTGCAAGAAATAGAAAAGACAGTTCTCCTTGTTTCTTCTCTTATTGCTTGATACTTCAGCACTGGACTTAAGTTTTGTGATTTTTACTTTTGGTCCTTTGAATTACTGAATAAAGGAAAAGCACACATATTGTTAGAAATGCCACTAGGATATGCCAGCTACAACCTCCCCTTTTTGCTTTTACTTTTGCCCTTGCTTTTGTAGCCCTGAAGTGACAAAACACGGGAACTCTACAAACAAATCTTTTTCTCTCCCCGTGACAGTTTACTCCACGCAATGCAGTCCATTTCCACAGGCAGGGCCAGTGAGAAGAGCAGCCAGGCTCAGAGGTAAATAAAGTATCAGCAGTTCTCACCAACAGAGGAAGAGGGGAAATGATGCAGCCTTTGGGGTGCAGTAACTGCTCTATGAAGAAACGCTGCTAACTATAGGACTTTGCTTAAGATCTCTGGGAAATTCTTCCTGCTGCTGTCTGGTGAGCAAGTAGGTAATAGTTTATAATGCAATAAAAAAGTGCTGCATGTTATTTAAGCTGCCATGTAAATAACAACTGTGAAACTGCTGGAATAAAACTGTTATTGTAAAAAAACCACAGTAGAAAATATGTAAAAATCAATTACAGGGGCTAAAAATCAAAATCAGGGAACAACTTGCACATTAGGACAATTAAAGTGTTTTAAGAAAGGGAATACCCAAATTATTCTAATGCACTTGAAAGTAAAGGAGGTGAAGATCATGCCAAATAGAAACAGAAACTTAACAAAGTCTATTTACTTTCAGTTTCTGATATACGTGTTTATGAAGTAAGTAAAAGAAAGGAATGCTTCATTGGTAAAAATCAATAAAGGTATGAAAATAAACATATGCAACCCACATTCAAGTGGAGAAGTGGAAATAATTACAGTTCTAGACTGTCGGAGAACTTATTGCTAATTGCTACAGGCAGCATCCTGTAGTACACAGTGTATTGCAAATAGCTCTTCAGATCACACTTTCTTCAGAGGTAAAACCAAATGTCAAAACTTCTGCTACTCTCAGTCTGAAATCGCACATCATAAAATGCAGAACTAATTATATTACAATATATATATTATTTCTACTGAAATTTTGACAGCTAACTTAAAATACAGTTAAATATATATTAAAAGACTTTATTATTTTACAAGTACAGATGAAAATTTAATGGGAGTTTGCATCCTAATTCATTGAAGACAGGTCTACAGTGGATAATGGAGTACCCGGCACATGTCTTCAACACACCTCTAACTCAATCAAATAGGTCTTCAAACCTCAGTGTGATATATGCAGTCTGTTAACACTGTGGTCATATCAACAGGGATTAGTAGAAAAAGTGTAGTACCATGTAAAATGGCATTGTTGATTAAAACTCTGGCAAGCTCCTACTAGCAACATCTTGGTGCTCTCTGAAACATGCTTTCTTAGGTAATTGCTTATGTAATTAGTCATTTTATTTCAGATATAATTGGACTCCTCAATAGATCCAGGGGATATCTGGGTAAAAAACCCTCTCTACATAATTTCCTAGACATCAAAATCATTATTGTGGAAACCCTGAAAGCAGGTGATGAAAACTTGCTCTTCCACTTGGTCTCTTTCCTCTCGGTGTCCTTCAAAGCTATCAAAATACTTTTGGATGAGATGATATGAGATTCATCCAGGGCAATGAGAAATCTCTCTGCCACCAGCTCCTTACAAGTAAGACAGTAGCCACACATTGCTTATCAGTACAAAAATCCACCCTCAGATTGGTGTCTGGAAAAGCCCAGTAAAGAAATGGTTCTCCTACACACTGATAGGATATTAAGGTGATGTTGACTGGCTCATCTTTGAAGAAAAGCATGTGTGTCCCTAAAACCCAAACAAACCAAAGGACCTACAGTTACACAGTGTGGATAAATCTGAATTGTTTAATTACTCTGCTGAAGCCTTTTTATTGAGGTCATTCCATATTGCACTTTGTAATGCAAACGTGAAGTCATGGATGCTATCTAAGTTTTCACAGATGTTATGGGGAAAAGAGAGGCATACACACGGCAAAAAAAGTGATTGGTTTATGAAACTCTGAAGGCTAAAAGCTAATAAATAACAGTGAGACTCCAAAGTAAGTACCCATCTGAGCACATTCTCAGAGAACTGCTGCCATTCATAAATCACTGAAGTTGCACTATGTGCATTTTATGATGTCAGCAGAGATTCTTGAGTGAATTATTGGCTTGTATTCACATGACTACCACTCTTTACACTATAGCATTTAAAACACAGATAGCCAAAAGCAGAGGAAAAGCTGGAAATTATAGCAAAGAATGCAAGGTTCTTATTCTGAGGAATATCCTTCTCAGGGAAGTATCTTCCTAAATATTTTTTACAATTTTCTGATTACATGAGAATTACTGGAAGAAACTGCTCAGACCCAAGAAGGTGGCATACCCAATAGATATTTCAGATCAGTTCTTGTCCTGAAAAATATTTACTCAGCTTCCAGTCAGAGTAATGTATTGTCCAAAGGAAGAATGAAAATAACCTTGGACTTCATTTCCTGAGTTAAATAATAGCCAGGATGTGAAGAGTTAATAAAGACTGTGCAAGGTCATTGGTTTCTCTAAGGAGATACAAGTCCAGGTCCCTCTGAGACAGACTGGATGTTTTCCAGATTACTCTCATTACAATTCAATAAAAAATGGAACAATGAGAAGAGCAAGACAAGAGAAATGAAGGAGGATAGATAATCTGCTATTTTTGAAAGCATTGGTATTTACAGTTGTGTTTGTAGTTGCATTTGCAGCAACATTTTAGATTCCTTCAGGGAAGGCTACAAACAGTTTTTTAAGCAGAACTGCTTACTGTATGAGACAATGAAGAGAATGAAATGCTTCCTTCTGGAGGGACACAGAAGATTTAACATTTTCAGATATGCCTAAACATACGTGTTCAAAAGGTCCAAAATGTTAAATGGCTTTGTTATAGCTATATAAAATAAAGAGCATAAAATAGTTTATTGGATAATGTGTCTCTTTCTTTACTCTCTTTCTCACTCCAAAAATACTTACTTTCTCTCTGCTTTTTTGTCACTGAGATAGCATGCTACTACATCCATGTCCAACCTGTTTCTTCCAAATAGTAGTTACAATAAAAATGTAATACATTACTCTTATTCAGCACATTACTTTGTAGTTTCAGTGGCTCTGTTAGCCTGGAGTTTCTAACTCTTCTGAGTTTCAAATCTTCTGGTTGATTGCTTGATAGCTCAAACGTGAATTCTGACTTGCTCTCCAAAAAGAAAATACTTATAGATGTTTACGAATGAATGCACAACTTTCCAGTATTTGGTTTGGAAGAATCCTAACATCTACTGAGCAGCTGCCTCCAGCTCACATCTTTGGCAAAATCCAAGAAGGATGTAAATGGTGGTATACATTGCAGACCAAGGAACCAATGTCAGTGAGTATAGCCCAGTGAAACTGAAAAAAGAATGAAGCCAGATTTGCTCTCTACAAGAAAAAACAACTTGCAGGTGATCTGAGATACAACAAACTCCAATACATCTTCACCTTGTGCAGTTTCTTTTGAGTCCAATCTCTAGTGCAAAACAGTCCTAGTGTTCTCCATGCCTGGATTCTGCCTACATAGACACCTACATTTTCAAGACCCTTCTCTTTCTGTGACAGATAATGGCTCTTGTCTTTTACAGCTTATGGCTTTTATGTTGCTAGGGTTTTTTTTTTTGGAATGGGGAGAGTGACATGGTCTGTAAATAATGCTGTTTAGGTAGAGATCAAGTGGAATTATAGTGATTTTTTTTTTTTTTAATTTTGAAAGGAATCTATTAAAAATATAAGGGATCTTAGATTTTACTGAAAAAGTGATTAGGTCTAACATCAATTTCTATATATTTCTGTCAAAGCAACATCCTAACAAGTCCTGGATAATTAAAAAAAATGCAATGAAGTATTTCTTTTAAAATCATTACCTCAGGTTGCCTGAATTTGCTTATTTGGATTGAAAATGAGTTAAATAATGAAAAGGAAAAAAACCCACAAAAACCACCCACCAAAAAACCACATAAGTCTTTAAGTATGTCTGGTTTAGGTCTAGTTAGATTTACATGGCATGTAGCTGGCACAAATTTGCAGGAAAGCTTTGGTCAGAGCAATCATCTGGTATTTTGGAGACATGGGCCAGATTTGTACCCTGTGTGCTCAGAGCAGGGATTTGACCCAGTACTTGCCCAGAAAATGCCCCACACAAATAAATCCAAAGAATTCCATTATATGGCTCTTCCAGTCTCTTCATTCAGGCCTTTTCCAGCTTGTAAAACACTTTAAGTCAAACACACTAATGTAAATTTACCTGGTGGGATTCTTTTTTTGTTCTTTCAGAATATTCAGATCAGCTCATTTCAACTTTCTGAAACCTAGTAAATGAAAATCCAAGGTATATTCTGGACAGCCTTAATTCTGGTTTGATGTTTGACATTTGATTATTTGGGATTTTTTGGAGGTTTTGCTGAACTCAAGAAAATTAATAGGATCAGGACTCCCAAAAGAGGTCTTACATTCTGCATTACTGCCATTCTTTTTTATGTCTTACTCACTAATTACTTATTTCCTAACTCATTATGTTTGTTTGCTGATTTATAGATAAAGTATGAGAGAAACAGAAGCATTTAAGCATTAGAAGTTTATTCTCTGTGGTTCAGTCACAGAACTTACATCCCATCGCATAATGGTTCCTCTACTAGCAGATATGATTTATTTGGAGGACACAATAGTGTCTCAGTCCTGTTAAATATTTGTATCTTTTTTTCTTATTTTTTTTACCCTCGTTCCTCTCATTGGAAAACCTAATGAAATTTTGGGCTGTATTTATTCTGTGCCTTTCCCAAGAATTTATCACTATACTCAACAACCACGTCTTTTAAACAGGATTTTACAAGGTGAATTACGTCTTCACACAGTGAACTTCTGATGATAAATCTTATGGACAAGGTGAGGGAATGGTCAAGGTAACTAGTTTAAGTTAATTTACACATAGGAACTTTTTATAAGGATGTTGAAAAATGGATTTTATAGATTATAAACCTTAGACAAAGAGAAGTCAACCTTGTTATATATGACATCAGTATTTCAAGATTTTTTTGCTGTTATTTATACTGTTTTAGGTCAGATGCCCTTTTCCATTGACTTTCCTGCAGAACATGGCAGTGTAGGAATAAGAAGGAGAGGTGTTTCTGTTTGTATGAGTCAAGACAGAAGAGGTGTTATGAGCACAATACACGTGAAATATGAGAAATCAGGAAGGGACAATGATATGAGCAACTGATGTAAAAGGGTACCTTTACTACAACCAGAAAATTTCAGAAAGATGTTAAAAAAGCTACATTTTAAATATAATTTAAAATGTTCTTGGATAAAGATATTGTCTTATTTATTTTTGGACCTTCGGAGAAGAAAAGTAAATAAATGGGTTTTTAAAGCACATCGTATAGCTCTGGCTCGTGGAAAGGTGGACAAGACCACTGTAGGATAAAATAAATGCAGGAAGTATGAGACAAGGTATTCAGAGAGGTGACAAATACATGTTTCATAGTTGGTAAGAGTGAGCAGGAATGCTGGGTGAACAGGAAAGATAGTCTTTTAAGAACTGATGGATTTAGCAATTGATGGGTTGTGAAAAACAGAGCTAGAATTTATACATAATATCATGGTTGCCAGCTTGGATGATAGGAAGGGTAAAAATTTTCAGTTACAATGGGGAAATAAGCTCTAGAGGTAAAGATAGCTTGCAAAGGAAATGTACAAAATTTTTGATGAATGGGATAAATATCTGATTGTTTTGAGTTGCATTAGAAAACTGCTTTCTAAAGAACAGAAAAAGTGCAAGGGACTGATACCTACCATTTACTATTTTTGCCTCTCATTTGAGATTAAAATGAAAATCTGTCAGATTAAAGATTTTTTAATCTCTTCATAACAGAGATTGTAACTTTTCTAATCATACCCTGCTATAAAACAAAATTTATTTTAACAGATGTTTCAGAGGAAAAGAGATTCTTAAGCAAATGTCAGGTCAAATAAAATTACAGGAAATGTAGTATGAGTGTAGTAAAATGTCACTTTTTTTCAGCTCCACATGCATTCTCAAAAAGTTGGTCTTTTGCTATTGTCTCAGCCTTGAAACCATGCTGAGGAACGCTGAGCTGGCTCAAGGTTTCTGACCTGTGTATTTAATGCTGTGACAGCAGCAGAGTGTATTACTGGGCAGGACAGCGTAGCAGGGCTGCTGGAGGACACAGTGGTTTTGGGGCACCAAAAAGGGGTGGGATGTGGGGTCAGAGGGACAAGGGGGGTCCAGGAATAGTGAGTCTGGGAGCTTCTGGATGTAAAAGGTATGAGGGAACACACAGTTAGTGGGAAGAGGGGATGGTTCAGGCTTATGGAACATAGGGGTCTGTCTTCTCCCAGTCCCAACAGATCTCAAACCATGCCCTTCTTTCCAAATTTCTGCATGCTTTTCACCTGCTCTCTCTAGATTTCTCACTTCCCAGCTGCCTAATCCCACCACAACCAAGCCAGCCTTTTCCGAGCAAAAGCCACATAGCTGCCTGCTTCACACATGCTTAAGGGTCGTTCTGCTCAGGCTAAAACCTGAGTGGCCAAAGTGAGTTTTGAAAATACATAAATTCTTCAAAATTTATCTCCAATGGGAATTTTGTGCATTGAAAGATTTAGGATTAGGGATTAAAATTAATGAATTAATGAGTCATTTCAATTATTTTAGATAATTTATCCACTTCAGCAGGTTTTACCAATTATCAGGAAAAGTAATGGTCATTTACAGTTAAAGGTGGATGCAATTTGTGATTTTCTCACTAACAAGCTGGGTTGCTTTGGTAATGACTGCTTGCATAAGAGAAGAACATGAGAATCGTTGTCCAAAATGTAGTTATGATCATCTCCTCTCCTACTTTGCACTGAAATTATAAAATATGATCCAAGACTGTGAAGCACCTCAAATATAATAGAAAGACAAAATATTATTTTGCAACTTGAGTTGAAGTTTGCTAACTTTATTCCCACACCTAAAAGCTATTTCAGCTCACAAAGTAAACAGTGAAAATTATCCCGGTGTTATTTTATTATTTATTTCCTTACATAGGAAGAATGTGGAAATGTAAGCTGTATACAGTGTGAAATACAGACATCTCATTTTGTCCCGCGCTTCTACAGCACCTGATGTGATGGGAACCCCAGGCTGGGTTGGCAGAAAAGTGCCACATCACAGATCATGTGTGGAAATGGTTATAGGAATGAGCAACATTGAGAAGACCAAATTCCAAATTCCAACCCATACTAAAATACATATAGATTTGATCCATTTTTTATCTGAAATGTCTAACAGTCTTAAATCAACAACACATGATATAATTTGATAAAAAGAACAATATCAGAAAGCTAAACCCAAATCTAATATTACAGTCTTTCTGGCTGATACAAGCGGCTTTTTCTCACTGTCTTCTTATAGTTCCATTTCTACTTCTACCTGGAACACAAAATTTAGGAAGTGCACAAAAACATATTATGCCTATTTTATTGCTTCTTCTACTTAAGCTGTAAGTCCAGCAAATAATAACAAAAGCCAGCTGATGGTTCTTACTACATCAGTACTCATGAGCTTCCCATTTATAAAAAAGGGGATTAAATTGCTTCCCAGAGAGTGGGGAAAAGTTCATTAACATATAGGTGAGAGCCCCAAGCATTGGATGAGAAAAGCTGTGCCAGTGCTGAAATAAACATCAAAACAGATAGTGTGTATTTATGTTGTTATTTTTGCCACATATATTTTACATATAAATATCCCCCAAAGATTTAAGAATAGAAAGTTGCTTTTTAAGGATGAAATTGCAAAAATTATGAGTAGCATCTCTTCTTAAAGAGCATTAACAGTGACTGACCAATCACTTTAAATTCAGACTCAGTGATTTAGGCACAAGGAGGATTTCATGTGATTAACTTCCAGGACTGGGATAAAGAACAAATTTGTCAAATTCTAAACTCTTCCATAGATTTATCATGTGACATTGGACAAGTTACTTCACCTCTCTTCTTAATTTACAAAAGAGGATCCAATTCTTCACACTTTCATCTTCCAAAAAATAAATCCGTTGAACGAAGTGAGGAATAGAGATTAATTGTGCAACCTTCCAGTTAAGGTAAATTTACATATGGATATCTTTAAGTCTCAAATGATTAACTCAGTCCTGATGAACTACAGTTGTAGAGAGACCAACACTACTAAATATCAACTCCATACATATCATAAAACAATTTTGGACAATATTTCAGTACTTTACTGCCTTTGCTTCACATGGTTCACCATTCTTTTCAAACTTATACTATAAGGTAAGGGGAATGTGTGTATTTCAGTTTTTAAGGATGGGGAATAAATTATGGAGACCTCTGCCAAAAATGGTGAAGATAGCACGAGTGTATGAAAACACTGATCAGAAGACAGCAAATCCTCCATCCCTCTTAATAATTGTGGCAGAAAAATGGCTTAAATATGAAAACCCTTCTTTTTGACTGAATTAACTGAGCTTTTTGAACATATTGCTGATATTTAGAAATCTTAATTAATAGTTGAAAATTATGGCATACATTAGGGAACATTTTCTTAGGAAAAATAATAGACTTACAGTCTCTCTGCAGATAAAACTAATCTCTTTCCTCCCCTATCTGCTCTGTCCCTTACCTCCCTGGGAAACCTGCCTGTGATGGGGGACCATAATGTGTGTGCACCTTAAAAGGGGATGATGAGAGTATTGTTGTCAACCTTAAGTGACTACCAGCTGCTGCTATCAAATCAAAAATGGCTGGAAAAATTGAAAGGGACATAAGAAAGTAATCCTTTCAAATTGCCACAATATTTACTGGAAAGAGAGGCTTTCAGGGGAAATCAAGCATGTAATCCTGTAAGCCCTCTGCCCAGTCATAACATGAGCACACAGGGGCAGCTATCGAAATATGGTAATGATCACAGTTCTGCAACCCAGGGAACAAATGAAAATAATGAACACATTTGAAAAATAGGGAGAGATTCAAGTCTTTTCCATGGGCTCAGAACAATTGTTGCTCTTCATAATTAAAAGCATCCAGCTATATACTTTTGGCTTTTATGCAAGTTTGTTTAGAACTGAGATGGTAAAAAAACTCCTCACCCAACACAAACACATTTATAGAAATAGTCACAGCATTATCATGCTGCATAATATTGAAAACATCCATTTTATGGTTGCACAATTTCCTCCTCATACTACTGTGCACCAGCGGTAACAAATACGAAAGCAGATCGATTTAAAGTTCAAGTTAAGTTGCATGAGTTCCCCATGGTGAAGCAATTATTCCCTCAGAGGCTCTCATTTGCTTTATCACACCATGAATTCCTCAGACAACGAATGTGCAGTTTCCACCATGTGTTTACTTGCATTAGAACAAAAGTCTCAGGAACAGTATTTAAGGACAGACATTTTTCTCACTGTGGATGCATCCTAAATTTGAAATTTGATCTCTCTCTACAATCAAAAGCATTTATTCTTGGCAAGATCATGTTCCCATTAATCTAATCTAAGCCATCCTTTTCCTTTTAAACTCACAAGTTATTTACTTCTCAATAATATAGATTAAACTTTTTGAAAAAACCATGGGTTGTATATAATAACTAGACATATTAGGTTGCAATGAAGTGGTATAACCAATATTTTGTGTATCTAACAGCTGGAGATAGACAACATTACTGAACCTTAGCATTATACTACACTGTATTTCACTGCAATGCATGGACAACATTAGTTTCAAACCTGTCAACATGCTCAAAATTGACTTGCCCCTTTCAGCACTCAGCTCTATTTGGACCACTAGTGTCAGTCTCCAGCTGTAGCCTTCCTGCAGCCACCACTGGGAGCATGGTCTCCATCTCTTTTTTTCTCTCTCTGATGTTAACTTTAGGGGGAAGAGCTCGGAAGATCTTCTGTCCTAGAGTCCCATAGCAGGGTGACTCTACAGAAAAAATTTCCTCACTTAAAAGTACCTAATTTCTAATTGCCATTCTTGACCATATTCCATTTAGGGTTTGACTAGAAGAAAAAAAAGGAAAAAAAGAGAAAAAAAAACTACAACCAACTTTAAAGAGAATTTCCTAAGGTAATAAAAGTAGATCAGATAATTTCATATTGCAAATGTGAACAGACTTACCAAGCTTGATAAAACTGATGATGGTTTTATTTCTGGTTTGGTAAAGACATCCTTGACCATCTTCAGTGGTCAAGAATAGTAATGATAAATCCTCTGGTTTCAAAAAAGTAATATATTACAATAATAAACCTCATTCCATTAAGTTCACCATTCCTTTGCTTTTCTTCTAAATATTATTTATTTCCTTATCTCTCTCTTTTTTCATTTAGTTGCAGAGTACCAGAGAACTCACCTGATCAATTAGCAAAAACTATATTAAGACCAAAATTCTGTTTTCATTCTCAAATTTCTTAGACATGAAATGAATACATTCTTTAGAGATTTGATTTGCATGAATCCCTTCTTTCTAACAGTTTATATAGGAGTTGTTATTTTTTTCTTATGGCCATATGCAGATATAATAAAAAATAATTTTTGCATAGCGTTTCCTATTGGCTTAACCAAGACTTCTGGAGGCAACTAGCTGATAAGAAACACTAGACTCAAGGGGTTATGCGGAATTTGGACCTGAGTGCAGGATGCTGTGCAGTAACCATTCTCCCAGTAATCTACAGTAAAAGACAAGATTGGCTGAGGGGTGGAAGAAGGCATCTAGAGTCAAATAAGGGTAATATTTGTAATACACTCTTTTCCTGCAAATTACACGCATACACACACACACAAATATATATATATATATATATATGCATACAGTCATTGATTGCTTTTCACATTTTTGTATGCCTGTTTTAATTGTGGTGTTGCCTACAGATAGGAAAACCAAATAAAGTCCTGCATAAAGATGCAGAGAAAGAATGATCACACCAGGCAGAGTTTCAGTGAAAGAGGCAGCATCAGAGACAAGACTGAGATTTTACTGTGAGATGTGGTGCAGTGCAGGTACAAGCCTGGGAGGAAAGAGTGGGAGAAACTGTGGGGAGTCATGAGGGAGATGAACACAGTGAGGCAGAGCTATAGAAGGCTATGAGGGAGAGAACAAGAAGTTCAAACGTAGCAAAGGAGAGGTTCAGCCTAAGAGCCATAAAGAAAGATATTGTCACCTGAAAGTCAAATTTCATCCTTAGTATTATTTGAATTACTTCAACAGAAATATCACAGGTATTGCACCCCCTCCATCACCACTTAAATAATTTATAAAACCAGAAGTATTTGTAGGTCCATCACAGAAAACTGTATTTGCTGGTAGATAATTTCTGCTTCAGTCCTTCATCCATCACCTACTTCCTGGCTTTGGAACTAGGACTAATCAGTGTATGCAATTTTCTACAGTAGGAAAACTGAACATGTTTACTGTGATTCAGAAAGAAAATATGTCATTTCCACATTTCCCATGAAAAGGAAATGTTAAAAAATAATTCAGGAAAACAAATATTTCAGTTTGGTTGCATGGAGGTGAAATTCAACATCGTGCAGCTCCCTGGAGCAATTTCCTGCCACACAAGACCAGCATCCCCAAGAGTGAGTGGTGGAGCTGCAACATTTGCAGGAGCCCAACTCCAGAGCAGGCAGTAGGAGGGTTTACCATATCTGACCCAGCAGGGCAAAAGTGGTGTGAAACTATGTTTTGTTGAAATCGGAACTCCCAGGCAAGCTCTGCTTTGGTGAAAGTGCATCAAAATCAATCCATTTCCATGCAACACTTCAGTTTTGACAAAGTATCGTTTTCCACAAAGAAGCAGTTTGCTGAAAAATTCCTGACAGGTTTTGTTCACGGGACTGAGCTCGATAAGAGCAGATATCTGTGTTTGCAGCTGTTTTTTGTGAGGGAACTTACATTTTGACAGTTTCATGATACTTACTAGAGAAAAAAAAAATCTTTAGGGAATGTTATTTTTTCTTTTAAAAGCATGTTCGTCAGCCTTGTTACACTAAAGATATAAATTGGTGGACAGCTAGGTCATAATATGCACTAAATCGTAATGTTATTACAAATGTAAGTTATAAGAAGAGACATAAAAGGGAAAGAGCATGTGTGTCATCTGGAGGTACAGCCAAAACTACAGCTTATCAGCAATTTGATAACTGGTCAACCAGCAGTGCTCACTAGTTCATGACTATTATCTACATGTTTTCCCATTTATTACATGCCAGCTGAGGCCAATTTTCAGCTAGGAACTATAGCAGCTGTCTCTGTGGAAAATAAAAGAATGTCACTTTAAATTTCTTTACAGCATGAAAGAAATGTCGGCTCATGCTGGAAATGTACAGCGATACACATTTTTTCTGACCTGAACATGTTGCATCAATTCATGCTTGTGAAACTGTCATTTGTGACTTGTTTTCTTCTGCTTTTTAACCAATTTCCAACCTACAAAAAAACCCCTTTTCTAGCTGCTCAGTGATCACAGTGTAAATTTAACACTATCCCCTCGCATAAACTCCTGAAAGCTTTCAAAAATTTATATTTGTGGTGGTATAGTTTGCTATTGAATAAAGTTTAATAGAGAAGACAAGAAAAAGAAGGGAGCAAAGAAGGAAGGAAGGGAGGGAGGAAGGAAGGAAGGAAGGAAGGGGAAGGGGAGAGAAGAAAGGAAAACCTATTTTCTGTGCTCTTCCCAAATTACATCAACAATTTTCTGCATTCATAGGCTATTTTCTTCTCAAACTATATAATTACACAAGCTCTATCTTTTTAGCTGATTTTTGGCCATTGATATGTTTGATCAAATCTAGGCATAGAATTATTAGAGATATCTGGTATTTTAATAACTACTTTTGGCCATTTGCCCATTCTTCCACCATCATCAGCCACTATCTCTAGAGAGGATAAGCCTGATACAGGACTAAAAAACTTATATTAAGTCTTATACTAAGTCACTATCCAGCTCTAACCAGTAGGAAAGAAACAAAAAAAGGTCACATTTCATCAGGCTTTAATTTTCCATTCTAATTTACAAAGAGACTCATCTCTGTCTTCTTCACAGAAGTATAAAGCCCTCCCTACCTCTGATAATCCTTTTATGCTTTCACATTAATATGACAGAGTACAGAGTATTAATTATTAAATACTGCTTATACAGTGCTGTAAATATACACTACTTTACAGAACTTAAGATAAGCAATGGCTCCAATCCTAATAAGCTTACTATAATTAAATTCATTGTTGAATCTACATATGAAATGTAGCTAGGAGTAAAACCACACAGGAAAAATATTTAAACCAGGTACAGGCACAGATGTAAATCTAACATGTTCCTGGGTTATGAAAATTAGGAATAGCAACTGTAGACTACGATTAACTATTTACTCATATAATTCATTGAACTTTTTGGCTAAGCATTTATAATATATGCAGACAGATACCTGTGGATGTTGAATGTTATACATATGCAGGTGAGCTGAAAAGCTGATCTGTGATGTCTAATGGTTCATAATATCTAATATGTGTAATGTTATTTTGCTTTTTCGATGAATATGCTGGTTATTAAAGGTACATAATGGTATACTTAGCATTGTAGGCATGTTATTTCAAATCAAGATTCATTCTACCCTCAAACCTTAAATGACACAAATGTCTCTTCCTTCCCACATCATACCTCACAGCTGTGGCATAGTTGTCTGTAGTATGTTTCTTTGTTTGAAAAGTGGAATCCTTCTAGGAATCAGTTTATAAATAATCTATGTGGCTTTCTGGGACTGTTTATACTTATAGGCAAAAGGTATAGGAAATGGGGTACAAAAAAAACAGAATAAAAATGAAGAAAAATCTATAATGCTCAACTGTGGTCATAGGCTGATATTTAAGAATTTACTAGGTACAGTAATGTGCAAGTTTTAATAAATTTATTGCTTTTCAACATTAAAAGAAAAAAAAAAAAATCTGTCTCCCATTCCCAAATCCAAATGAACATCTTCTCAAATATAACTTCACATACTGCTTTTTAGGTTAGCAATCATTCTCCATCACAATGATCTG
>VYZV01003863.1:151012-377807 GCA_013401275.1 Pandion haliaetus | reverse complement strand
TATTTAGATCTGGCTGATCCTGGCTGCCTCATGTCAGCTCTTTCAGCCATTTTCTCTACAGAAATCTGGATGTGAAAACATCCAAATATTTCCTGGCTTGAGGTCTTTGTTAGCTAGGATAATGGATCTGATGAAAGCATTTACTTTAGTAAAGCGCACTTAGTATTGGTTCATTTTTTCCCCAGACCACAGTGGGTTATGAACAGGAAGGACTGAGAAAAATACATATTTTCCAAGGACAAATTATCAGGAAAAGAAGAAACTTGGATAGCACCAGATATGGAAAAGGCATTTCAAGAGTCACAGTAGAGAATAGGGCAGGGTGCTCTGGCAGCTCCTGGGAGATATCGTGGGTAGTCCAGACATTAGAACTCAGCTCTCGGCACTTCTCTAGGGTCTTGCAGTAACCTTATTTAATTGTGGTTGATGAATGAGTACTCTAACTGTATTTTGAGTATCTCATCTTTCATTCTAATTTATACCCAAAAACTCCCGAGACTGCTGGTTGACTCTAGGTGGAGAAAGCATTAATTATTTGTTAGATTTTAGTGAAACACTGGCACTCCACAGTGACTAATTTACCAGCTCATCTAAAAGCTGCCAATAAAAAATGGACATGTACTAATGTATTCATTAGCACAAACTAATTAAAATCTAGGCTAATAGCCAGAAAAACAATACATTCATATAGGATTTGGAATTCATTATGTGTCTGTACTAACTTAACAGTAACTATTCTGGCTCTGCAGTTTCTAATCTAAGTTACAAATCTCATACTGATAGCCAGAAAACTAAGAGTTAGCCTTTTGGATTTCTAATGGCCTTTTTACTCTAGGTCATTTCTACTTTCGTAGGTGCTCCAGAAGTGCTCCTTTCTGAGAATGTGTTGCAACAACTCTCTTTCAAACACAATGTGTAGGACAGAATCCCTCACCTGAACATCTGTAGTTTTATTACACAGTGATGGTACATTAACTTCCAATGCATTGTGACTTTGGTATTCTGTAGTTTGAAGTTTAGATTAGCCTTTGTTAGCCTTTCCTTTACTTTTTGTAGGTTTTTTTAAGGGCTTGTTCTGTTCATTCTGCCTGCTTTATACAAGCACTGTTTTCTCCAGCTAAGCAATGCTGCACTATTACATGTAAATGATTTTAACTAATAATTTTCTATTTTGGTGTTCATAAAATAATTTAATTCTCATTAAAATTAGTAGCACCTTAAGAATTTGGGGCTGAGGTCCATATAGACACTGCAGAGAGTTTGACTCAAGTTTCTGACAGGAAGCAAGAATTTAGCTATGGAGAAAATTCTGGGCTCGATTGTCTGGTTTGTGGCAGATGTGGTACAGCTAAAGAAAAGGGTAGGAGATGAGAGATTAAAGCTTGAAGATATGTTTATTCTTCTGGCCTTAGACTGACTTCACTGAGTTGAATGTAGGTTATCAAGTGTGGTGGTACCTTTGAGAAGACGGGGATGCACAGGCAATACCAGACCTCCAGTTATGTTTGGCCCTATCTTGGGGTATGATGGGAGTGTGTATACCCCCATCCTGGTTTATACAGGTTCATACCACACAGATGAGAATTGGATACTCCCCTTCTTTTCACCTCAAAGCTGGGGGCCAGAACCCACATAGGGAAGGACATCTAGACAGAGCTGAGGCAGCTGGATTCAAGGCTGTTTGGCATCCTGAAGCAGTTACCTCTTAATTAGTCTGCTGGCTGCTAGACCACTAGCAGACAGTGCAAAGCACAGGTGTATTATGATCTCATCTAACAATTTTGTTCATAAAGCAGAGAGCTGTATTTTTCACTAGCAAAAATTTCTTGATCACCTTTACAATGAATCTATTTGTAACTAAACACTGTGCATCTCTTGTGAGGTCTGCCTTTGGGAGGCAAAGACATGTTGTGCTGCCTAGGAGAAGCTGGAAAAAAGCATTCCTAGCTTCTTTTAGCCAAGAAGGTAAGATGACAAATGGAATATGTGAGGTTTTGGACCTTTTTGTTAATGGGTGATAGATGCTGTCAGCGGAGGGCACAGACACAGGCTTTGCCGATCAGTCATGAGTCATCATTCTATCCATCAGCACCACTTTGTCTCGTCTCAGACAAACTTAAACCTTTGGCTTAAGTTCCTTTCTCTGTCAAATTTAAGAGAAAGAAATAGCTCTGCTAGGCTCTAGTGGAAAGAAATCTGGAGATTAAGGATCCATAAAAAATACTGTATAGGCTTAGCACACTGGCGGAGAGGCCTGTGTCATATGCCCAGTGGGACCAGGTGTGAGACTTGGAGCTGTCCTGCCCATGTCTAGGAGGTTTGATGGACCTAGTCTGCACCTATGCCAGAGAAAAGTGTCACAACTGTTGTTTAAGTATTTATGGTTTTTAAATGAGGGACCACTTAAATAGCAAGAGACTGAGTCATGTGGTGGAGTCTTCTGGAGGTCTCTCAGCTAAAAAAGATTCCATTATGGAAGAACATCAAAAAGAAACTAATTTTTGGCTATTCCCTCCATTCCTCCCATGCCACAGGCAGACCTTGTGAACAACGCAGTCTAGAGGCTGTTCTCAGATGCAGCAGAATTAGTGTAGATTTTCTGGTCTTTATTCATCATCTTAAGAAGATTACTGCTGCTAACATTAGCATTTTCTCTATTACATGGTGGACTGGCTGAGGTCCAGAGTCAGTTAGAATTAGAATACTTATTTTTCTCCCTTTTTATTAGTTCTTTTTTTTTTTCTTGCAGTAGAATATACTGCACACAAAAATTCGGTGAAGAAAGCTGCATCAAGGGCTACTAGTGCTTTGTAGTTTCTCCCCCATATATCTTGTTTGTGTGAGCTTGTAACTCCTGCTCCATTTGGTTCTAAGTTTCAGGTTTTAAAGAACCTAAATGTAAGCATATCCACAACTGCCATTATTTTTGGAGTGGGTACTATGCAAGATCACTATGGAGTTATTGTTTTCTTCTCCAAAGTATAAATAGACTCAAATTTATTTGAAACTTGGCATAGAAAGGTTTTATAACTACCATAAATCTGACCCTAGTTTCAAGCTTCACATAACTCTTAGGACATTACAGTGATTTTCTATGCCTGTAAGTAGGTTTCTCCATGATTATGTAGTACCACAAAGCATATTTAGGGTTAGATATCTTGATTGAACTTGCAGAATGAAAACCAGGATCTAATTAACCTGAGCTGAGATAGAGAGCAGCTGCTTCTGTTCTGCTGTGTGTTTGTGAGGTTTCTGGCCTAGCAGCAAGAGGCAGAGTACAGCTTCTGCTTTTGTTCATCACAGCTTAACATTTCAGTATAATTGCTGAGATAGTGAGTGATCCAGCCTAGAGCTGCCAGCTTCCTCTTCCAGTGTCAGGGACACCTTTTGTTGTTTTAAGTGATGTGACAAAACAGTTGATAAGCTTGACCAAGTGTGCCAGAAAACGAAACAAAAAGCAATGTGGACTTTCAGTTCGGGCTGTTCAAAAAAAGGTGTTTGCCCCCCCAGTGGCTTGTTTCAGGAGAGTCTGATTGACTTTGTTAAAAAAAACCAAACAAACAAACACAAAACCAAAAAACAAAACCCTGGTTATTGCTACTCAGAAAAGGTTGCACAGATTGAAGTAAGCAGCGGAAAACAGGCTCAGATCCTCGGAGCAAATTGCCATAGTTATTCTGGCTATGATTTCTGCCAGTTTATACAAGGCCAAAGAGGCATTCACTATACTGAAGCTTTTAACCAGTTATTGCCTTGTATAAGTAGATAGTTTTCTGCCAGTGAGACCCCTTATTTGCATAGGCAACAAGTGAGTGTGCTCATGAGAGTGGGATGAAGCATGTGATGCAGTAGGACGCTCTGGATTGATTCCAGGCTATTGGTTCTCTCTGCCAGACAGGCCAGGGTGCAGTGATGGGTCAGGTTAGTTATTCCTTACTTTCTTCCCATCTTCATAAAAACTGATGTTTTGCTTTCATCTTTTCCACAAGCAGTTTCTTCTCTGGCTTGCTTTCTTACTGTCTCCCCTATGCTGTGTTCCCATCTCCTCATCCTTTCTCTTCCCCCAGAGAATTTAATGTCTCTTCAGCACAGCTAGGTCAAGTGCCACTTCTCCCTCTAACTGCCTAATTTTCCCAGGCAAAGTTCTGGTCTGGGTCTTTTCCTTAGTAAAGAACAAATATTCACCAAAGTTACTGACTAATGCTCTAATCTGGAGTCACAGTTGACCCTCACCCAAAGCCTCGCAGTTCTCTCCAGTCTCGCAAAACATTTACCATTTCCCAGACTAGTTTTAAGCAAGAGCTTAGGGTGAGTAGGCGGCAAAGAAACATCTGGAAGAAGAGCGCCACATTTAAGAAAGAGACAAAGCAATCTTTAAAATAGTGGGATTGGAAATGAGAAGGCTTTTAATTGTTCTTTCTGTCTGCCTTATTAGCTTAGGAAGGAAGGAATAAATACTGGGTTTCCAGAGCAAAAGAGAAGAAAAAATTAAATAATTGGTTCTGCTTGTGTTCAGGTCTAAAATTTGAGCAGTGAAGAAAATAAGGTACGTTTTAGGGCAACAGGGACTAGTTCTGGGATGTGCTCTATACTGTGCATTCTGTATATGCCAGCATTTGTGGTGTCAGGGATTTAAGTCCTAACTTAAATCCTTTATTGCACTAACCCAGCTTGTGTTTTCTGATGCAGAGGGAATGCATGAAATATCTAGTCCTTCTTCTAGATGCTAACCTTGTAAGCTCATGGGGATTGTAATCCTCAGAAATAGAAGGAAAAATGAATCTATATAGATTAGAAACCATGGCCTGGAGTAATGATCTGAGGTTGGTCAACCATGTGTGTCAGCTAAGATGCTGTTTCTGATCAGTGTTATTGACAAACTGACATGTCTGTAAATCTAAGCTGAACTTAGAAAGTGCCTGTCAATGCTTAAATTCACACAGAGGGAAAAGTTTTCTAGAGAAGTTTTAAAAGAGTAGCAAAGTTAAGTGTTGGAGAAGTCCTCAAACACAGAATGTATATGGGAGAGCTTTGATTAATTTTTGTCTTCCATGTAATCATTTTAAATGACTGTCATGGTTTAACCCCAGCTGGCAGCTAAGCACCACACAGCTGCTCACTCATTCCCCCCCACCCAGAGGGATGTGGGAGAGAATCAGAAGGGTAAAAGTGAGAAAATTGATGACCTGAGATAAAGACAGTTTAATAGGTAAAGCAAAAGCCACACACACAAGCAAAGCAAGTAATCCATTCACTACTTCCAATCAGCTGGCAGGTGTTCAGCCATCTCCAGGAAAACAGGGCTCCATCATGTGTAACAGTTACCTGGGAAGACACAACACCGTAACTCTGAACATCCCCCTCGCCCTTTCCTTCTTCCCCCAGCTTTATATGCTGAGTATGTCATCATATGGTCTGGAATATCCCTTTGGTCAGTTGGGGTCAGCTGTCCCAGCTGTGTCCCCTCCCAGCTTCCTGGGCACCCCAGCCTGCTCGCTGGTGGGGTGGGGTGAGAAGCAGAAAAGACCTTGACTCTGTGTAAGCACTGCTCAGATCTCAGTGTTATCAACACTGTTTTCAGCACAAATCCAAAACATAGCCCCATACTAGCTACTATGAAGAAAATTACCTCTACCCCAGCCAAAACCAGCATAATGACTCAGCTATTTTCTTGGGTTTTTTTCTGAGGTTAAAACTTCAAGAAATCATTGGCAACTCTCAAAACACCAGCACAGTAATATTCACACTCTGCTTTTGACCCCTTCTAAAGATTTTTCCAGCTATCCATAACTTATTTTTACTTCATTTAGTTTACATTCTTTTACTCATATTATATATATGTATTTTGTTTATTACAATCTGGACTGGTGGCAAGACCAATTAACAGAGCTGCTGAACTCTGCTGGTTAAAAGCTCCCTTTTCAGTTGTACACAGCCTTGCCAAAATCCAATTGCTTAGGCTGAAAGTTGTCATGTTGATTGCTTGCCTCAAGCAGAATTATTTTGGATGGGTTCAGCAAAGTCATTCCAGTTGTTTCTAAAAATGAGGCTTGAACAAAATGTTAGCACATCTAGCAATTAAAAACAATTTCTAGTGGCCTTTTTTTTTTTACTGTTTTGAGCCTTTGTCATTTTGAACAGAAATGTAAGATTTGACTTTTCTATGTTCAAAATTGGCCAAGTTATAAATGTCTAGAAAGACAAATCATACATTTGCATGTGTTCAGTGAAGCAGTTAATTATTTTTTGTAATGAAAATTCAACATCACTGAGCCAAATAGTAAGCACTAAAATAACTAAACCAACACTGTCTTTGTAAGACTTAAGGAAATTATAGTTTTAATTGCTGCTATATGCTTCTGTAAGCTGCACTTTGGCCAGGAACTGAAACTAAGAGCATGGTGGTGCTCCTTCAGTGTTCCCAAGACACCACAGTTGCTTAGGAGGAAATGTACCTTCTTCCTTGGAACCAGATGGTCACAGAAGCTGGAGCAGGGAGGTCAAAGAATGGAATGATGGAGTTCAGTAAGTCTCATCAGGAAACTAGAACCCCAGAGTATTAGGGAGGATTTGATACTTTTGAATGGAAACTGGGACTTGGAGGGAGGAACATGAATTGGTGTGTGAGAACTTGGAAGAGGCCAGCAGCCAGTTAGTGTGGGAAGGGGCTGGGGTGGAGTTCTGAGATTAGGGGATGCCTGGTGCAGTTTTGGGGACTAGGACTAGCCAAATAAAGAAACAGCATTGTTGAGGCCTACTGGGAACCATGATGAGTATCTAGACTGGGGAAGAGATGGGGCTAGCCTTGAGTTTGTACAGATGAGGTGGTGGCCATTTCTGTTCCACATCTGAAGGCATCAGTGAGCAATGAAGTTCCTGAGCCTGCAACTCATACATTCCACTGTCTCATTGTTCCTTGCCTGTGAGCTGTATGAAACCCA
This sequence comes from Pandion haliaetus, assembly GCA_013401275.1. NCBI lineage: Eukaryota > Metazoa > Chordata > Aves > Accipitriformes > Pandionidae > Pandion > Pandion haliaetus. Next base: position 370,866 of record VYZV01003863.1, on the reverse strand, counting down.
CCAGCAAAATATGTAACTCATCCCATTTCCTGCTGATTCAAGTACAGGAACAGCCTACTACCACTATCGGTTACTCCATTAAAACAAGAGGTCTATGTGGTGGATCTAACAGTTCCAAGTAGTCGTGCTGAGGAACCATGTGGGTGTCCATGTGTTGCAGCAGAATATAATTTTTTTTCTTTAAATCTGGGAAATACAATATGCTCCTAAGACTATGAAGGTTACAAAGTCAATTTGAAACAGGATTTTCTGGAATTAAAGTTGTCTCTGCAAAATTAACTGAATTAATTGCATGAAGGAATTGGTGTAGCTTGTTGTTTACTAACTTTTTCATGCTCAACTTTGCAACCTTAATATTCTTTTAAGATAGCTTTCTGTGTGCAATAAACATATGACTTAAGCAAGAGGGAAACCTTTATTCCCTGGCCTCAGTTAGCTTTTCAAGTCAATTAGACTATCTGGCACTGGGTTTAATAACTCTTTAATTGCAATTGAAGCACTTAGCTAAATCAATGCCCACCCTTCCTGATAAAATTGTTTTCAAATAGCAGTTGTTAAAAGGTACCAGGCGAAAACTTAGGGAGGTAAAAACAAAGATAGAATGAATAGGAACCCTTCTTTTCTTCCAGACAACCTCACATCAATAAAGCTTATTTTTATATTTTGTTTTAAAATGTTTTTTTGCATTTTTTTTGTATTTAAAACATTTTATATTGAAAAGCAAACCACTTAATACCTTCTGAGTTTCAGGGAGACCTTGTGGATCTGCAGGGATACAAAACATTTACCATAAATTTATAGCAAAGACTTTCTTCTTGCACCTTGCTGAGGTTTACTGTGCTAGCACTTCCTAATTCATTGCCTGGAAGTTATGTGGGGTTTTTTTGTAATTGTGCTTGAGGTAAAGGATCAAGGGCTGCTCCTCATTTTTTAATTAGAGACCCAAAACAAGCAAAAAAAACAAATGACAAATGAATGAACATGTGTAGTGACCACCTACCAAAAATCCCTGCACAGCTTAATGCCTTTTCTCTCTGTCTCACTGTCACTGCAAGTCTGTTCAGCACAGGGCAGAGATCTACAAGGGGGACAAAGCCAGTCAAAGACGTACCAGGGGACCATGTTGCATACGGATCACCATTGTGCTCTCACTCTCCTATTCCTCCGTCATGAGGCTATGTATATGTACTCTGTAAAGGTGAATGGGGCTGTGCAAAGGGTACTTTAGCAGGGGTGGCTTTGTGTGAACCCTGTTGGGTAGGACCGTCAAGCAAAAGGAGGTGCTGCTGGATCAGGATGGGAGGGAGAAAAGGGAGGACAGTCCCTTCCAGAGGAAGAGGAGGCAAGGAACGCTCCAGGTGACAAAAGTAATTTGTTACATCTCTGGGGGCTGGAAGGCAGCTTGGGTAGTGGGCTGGTGTGGTACTTCATAGCCACCGCTTTCATTGGCAGCTTAGAAATGCACTGCGCTTCAAGCCTGTACAACCTTTCTTGGTGTCCTCCCTCAGTGTACCGCGTGGGTTTGTTAAATACACCATCTCTCAGGATAATGAGACCATTTTCCCTTCCCTGCTCCATAAACTCCTGATATAGATAAAGAACTAGGAACACGGACCTACCTTCTCCTTTCACTGGGGCTTTATTGGAAAACCATGCTTGCTTTTACCAATGTTTTAAAAAAAAAAGTATGTAGGTGTGATTAATCAATACATAGGCTGTAAAAAGGTGGCTGCTCCTTTTCCTTGCTACACACCTGAGAATAAGACCACTGCAACCCAGCCTTAATGATCTACACTTCAGTCAGATGCTCATCAGATGCTTGTCAGAACATATAACTGCATTCTTATAGGAGAACAACCCCTCCACTCTTTATCTGGCATAGCATCAAGTTCAAAAGAGGATGTTGCTGAGTCAGTGCCTGGGACCTAGAAGGCTTGGAAATTTATTTTTTTATGAGATGGGGTAAAGGAAGAAAATAAAGTAGAAGCAGGGTTTGAAGTACTGTCTAATGCCTTTGGTGCCTGACCTTTCTCATTAATCTCTGCTACTTTGAAAATGCTTGGAAAATTACATTAGCCTATACCATCAGTCCTCACTCAATAAATACAGACACTAAAGTTAGGGATGAGAAATCCCACAGAGTTTTGGTATTGACTTGTTAGAATTCCAGGCTTTAGCCTCACAATACAGTAACTGTCATAAGTAATGAACAAGCTGCTGAGAAGGACACCTTGCCCTTCTGGATTCATTCCACACTCTTTTAGAGAATCTATTCACTGTCATTTTTTACTCCCTTATGCCAAACAGTAAATTGTCCTATGTGTCAATAAGGTCTTTTCTATTACTTGGTGAGAGGAAATTTGTGGAAGAGCAGAGCTATACTCACGTTCTGACTCAGAGCCAATAGTCATAGTAACCTTAGCATCAGTTTCTACAGTAGGTGAGGGGAAAGAAAGAAAGAAGACAAGGATGTATGGCGTTTTTGTATTTCTTCCAGTAAGGCATGAAGAAGCAGTAACTTGTGTGCTTTGGCATTTAAAGAATGTGTGTGTATACTCGTCCTGTAAAATCAGAATTCTCTATTGAATGTACATCAGCTCAGATTTCAGTGCAGAAGCCATGCCTCCTCTTTACCCACAGGTGCTGCACAGGACCCAGGAAAGAAGGAGATGGGATTTGTGTTGGGGAACTGTAGTAGGAGGTGGTCACTATGGTTGTCCGTGCACTTTGTGCAGACTATAATCTCCTGTTACTGGGGGCCTTCCTTGGTTTGGATCAGGAATGAGAAGCACGGCTAGCAATACCTTTTAAAAGGTACTTGTCTTCTCTAGCATATCTGACTCACCCATTTTATTTCTTCTCCTTTATGTAGCCTCAGTCCTGCAGTCCAGTAATGGCTGCCTTTGACACATGCTAGGTACAACAAGATGTTCCTTTGAACATCTCCACTCTTCAGCAGAATGGCAGCAGCCATCACCTGGCTCATTATTAGCTAAATAGCAGAGCAGAGATTTGGTGTTCGTAGTAGCTTGCAAATTCAATTATAGTTCTCATAGCAACTGTCATTTGGTGGCTTGTTCATACGAAGCATTTGATATTGCTTGTTGTGGTGTTAACTGTAATCCCTTATTAGGGAAATATAAGAAGTCTTACTGATGTACACTTAAAAATGAAAAAGCTTTTGAGCAGGAAATAGTCTCTCTATAGCATGCAGACACACATACATGCACAAATATTCACTATCCTTGAAATAATAAATTGAAAGGATAGCAAGAGGTGCTGATTCAGGTTTTTTGTCTGTTCAGTTATGTATCTATAAAAAGAGAAATGTATGCAGACTGTTCAGTCAGCTCCTGAGAGAACATGAGAGGATCCAGATCAGCTGCACAACTGGCAGCTTCACTGGCAATCTCAGCAGAGAGAACAAATGTTCTTTTTGACCCTTTATTGAAGGTGAGCTCTTCTTTCCTTGCTAGTAGCAGGATGGAAGCACACAGATGAAGTAGTGTGAGAAGGTATGCCTCTTTTATTTTCTTCTTTCCTGAAGAAAATACGGTTTCTTAGCTGCTACAGTTTTGGTGTAGTACCTTTTGTAAAGGCTAAATAATTTATTTGATGAGAAAGAATTTCACAAGAAATAGCAGATAAGTGTGTTCATGTGAGATTCTACAATGTGTTGTGGAGGCACCACTCAGACTCAGTGAACATTACTCATTTGATTAAGTATCAATATCTACATCTGAACTAGTCACCCTGAGCTTCCTTTATAGCTAATGGAGAACTGGCCAATATAGGAAGGGGATTCAAGGGTGCGATTTGTGCTATCCTAAAACGTCTACTTAAAGTAGGTCAGATGAATTGTACCCTTGGACTGCCTATTTTTCTCCATCGTTTTTTTTCTAAAGTGAGCTGCCGATGACCTCCAATGTAACCACCTGCAAGGTTGTTTTTTTTATGGTCGGACTTGATGATCTTAAAGATCTTTTCCAACCTAATTGATTCTGCGATTCTAAGTTAGGCTAGGCAGTTTTTTCTCAGGAATTGGACAGAGCTTTTTGTCTAGAATCCAGTTTTAAAATGTTTGGCCTAGTGAGCTTCTGCACAACATGCAACATGGCTTTCCAAATGGCTGTTGAGCAAGATAGCCTGGAATACACTGACACCACCCTCCAGCATGTAGTTCCTTCTCATCCTCTTTCAGATCCATATTGCCACAGAATCTTCATTTGTTTCCCCCTTACTGCTATTTCAGTGCTATTATGCATTCTCCTGCGGTGCCCCTCTTCTTAAGAAAGTTAAGCAAACCAGCCTGCAGGGGAAATAAACATGTAATGTGGCTTTTTGTGTTCAATGGAGACATGGTAAACTCAAATTAATTCTGTTTGGATAACAGCCCAAGCGAGAGAAAACAGTAGAAATTTCCTAGAACTGTCCTGCAACAGAATTTCTTTGCTTTATGGTGGAAAACTACAGCTGGATAACTGCTTTCAGGAGTCAGAGACATTAAAATTCTGCACCTTTTGTGAGAGAATTTCACTATACAGAACATTCAGTGAGACTACTGGTCAGACTGCATCAATCCAGCACTACATCTGGTTGCACTTGTGGATGCTGGAGTGGAAGTTACAAAGCCAATTGATGCAGGAGTACAGAAGCTCTACTGGCAGGCCAAGTGTCATGGTAAATCGATGTCTAGCAGAGTATGCTATTCTTTGCTCAGACTGTGACTGAACTACCTTGGAGCTACTCTAGAAGCCTAGGTTTTATATGCATTACATCTCTGGGACTCTACTGATGGGATGCATTTGGTTTTATGAAAGGGTGACAAACTTTCTTTTGCCAAATACAATCCCAAAAGAATCTCTTAGAGCACAATTGTTCAACTCAGCCTGTGGGCTGGATTGGGTGCCCTGTGACAATTTTGTTCTGTCTCCAAAGGACTCCAGATGCTTCCTTGGGCATTTTTAGCCTTATAAGCTCCAATTCTATCTGCAAGACTTTGAGTATGGCCCAACTGCCTCCACCAGCACCCCCAAGCTGGCATGTAGTGCAAGATGTTAAAAAAACATGATACATAACCTGCGTTAAAGAAGTGACTTTTTCATGGTGGGATTGTGCTAAAGTAATTATCGTATTACCAGCACAGAACAGTGCCCATGTTCATGCAAATAAAAGTTGCAGTGTTTAGACATAAGTTGTTTGTTTCTTGCATTTAATCTATGCAGTAAAGTAAATGCTTCTTACAGATAATCTTATTTACAAGGCATTTTTTGATACCATGGGCATAGAAGATACTGAAATGACTCCTTTGCTTAAGGGTGTAATGTTGAATGGCAAAGCTCAGTTCCTATACCTCATACTGTCCACTGCTGAGTGTGTGGTTAAATATTTTGTAATTAAAACCTGGTGATGGATTTTACAAGAGGAGAATATCTTCTCACTGTGACTTTCCAAGCTCTCATGTAACAGTTCTTATTAAATTTACTGTGAAAACAGTGCTCTCATTAGTTGCTAACAGAGATCTGCTGGTATACAATGATGTCTAGAAACTGCCCTTATTTTCCACTTGGAAGATGAGCAGGGCAAAAATCTCACTCTTCATTTTCTTCATTTTGCATGTGAAGAGAAACACTTTCTGACTCCATACCACAGTTCTATTGATTGACTCCTCTCCTTTTTCTGATTGACAGGTTTTCCTCTGTAACCTATGCTGTCTTCCCCAGCTCATCTCGCTTTGGCAATGCATGAATTTGAGCCCCCTTTTCTGCTACTTCTGTGTGGTATATTGTGATCACTGCCATTTCTCTGAGCATATTCCCTAACTACTCTTATAAACTGCAAAGGGGAGGTGGGGGGAAGCATTTCTGAAAGCAAAGCTGTTATGCAACACAAGGGAGGCTGTTGGAAGATTAACACCTCTCTTGCATTTTCCTTGCAAGGGCTCTCAGGTACTGTTGGTCATCACACACTTAGAGCAAGTGCCAACTCATTTTGTGTCAGTTCCCTAGCAGTCTAGAGCTACAAAGTGTTTTGAAGTGCTGTGGTCTACTTCTCTATTCGAAAATAAAGTGAACTAGAGCCTTTTCTCTGACTTTGATGCAAAGTGGCACAGAATGGCTTGAATCAATAGGGCTAAACTCTCATTCCCTCAAAAACCCAGGGTGTTCTCATCCACCCTGCCAGCAAGGTAGGGTCCCAGCCATGCTATATGGCCACAGCAGCCAGGCAGTGCCTGGCAGAGGTCGAGCTGGAACAGTCCCAGCCATGCCAGTGGCTGCGCTGACTATTACATGCTCTAGAGAAGCTGTGGATGGTGCCTGAGACATACTGTGGCCTTGGGTGTGCTGCTGTAGCCATAGCCTAGGAGGTAGCCTTGAGGAAGTTCTCCTGTTGTTATTTTAAACTTTATTGCTGAAGACACTTTTGCAAAGGTCATAGTACTGAGGGGCGGCAGAGGGGGGAGAATGTATTGTTCTGCATTTGTAACCACGTTAGGGTTCCCAGCTATGACTAGGAGCACCTGGATGCTACTATAATAGGAAAGTAACTGATCATATATTAGTCGAGCAGTTGACTAGTGAGTCAAGAGGGCGGCTTGCTTCACGCACTGCTGAAATACAGCTCTTTCCACAGTCGAACAACAAAGCTGGTTAAAGGCATAGTGTTACAGAGGAAGCGAGAACTGGAAATTGCACAGGAAATTAAAAACACATCATAACAATTCCCATTTAAAACTTGGCTGGGACATTGGTGCTATGCTGGACCTTGTTCTCATCAACAAGGAGGGGCTGGTGGGGAATGTGAAGCTCAAGGGCAGCCTTGGCTGCAATGACCATGAAATGGTGGAGTTCAAGATCCTTATGACAGCGAGGAGGACACACAGCAAGCTTGCTACCCTGGACTTCAGGAGAGCAGACTTTGACCTCTTCAGGGATCCGCTTGGTAGAGTACCACAGGATAAAACCCTGGAGGGAAGAGAGGCCCAAGAAAGCTGGTTAATATTCAAGGATCATGTCCTCCAAGCTCAGGAGCAATGCATCCCAACAAAGAGGAAGTCAGGCAAAAACTCCAGGAGGCCTGCGTGGATGAACAAGGAGCTCCTGGACAAACTCAAACACAAAAAGGAACCCTACTGAGGGTGGAAGCAAGATCAGGTAGCCTGGGAGGAATACAGAGAAATTGTCTGAGCTGCCAGGGATCAGGTTAGGAAAGCCAAAGCCCTGATAGAATTAAATCTGGCCAGGGCCATCAAGGGCAACAAGAAAAGCTGCTATAGGTACATCAGTGATAAAAGGAAGACTAGAGAAAATGTGGCCCCCCCTCCACAAGGAAACAGGAGACCTGGTTACCTGGGACATGGAGAAGGCTGAGGTACTCAATGACTTTTTTGCCTCAGTCTTCACTGGCAAGTGCTCTGGCCACACCGCCCAAGTCACAGAAGGCAAAGGCAGGGACTGGGAGAGTGAAGAACCACCCACTGTAGGAGAAGATCAGGTTTGAGACCATCTAAGGAACCTGAAGGTGCCCAAGTCCATGGGACCTGATGAGATGCATCTGCAGGTCCTGAGGGAACTGGCCAATGAAGTGGCTAAGCCACACTCCATCATATTTCAGAAGTTGTGGCAATATGGGGAAGTTCCCACGGATGGGAAAAGGGGAAACCTAACCCCCATTTTTAAAAAGGGGAGAAAAGGAAGACCGGGGGAACTACAGGCCAGTCAGTCTCACCTCTGTGCCTGACAAGATCATGGAGTGGATCCTCCTGGAAACTATGCTAGTGCACATGGCAAAACGGGCAAATTGTGCCTGACAAATTTGGTGGCCTTCTACAACATGGTTACAGCATTGGTGGATAAGGGAAGAGCAACTGATGTCATCTACCTGGACTTGTGCAAAGCATTTGACACTGTCCCACACGACATCCTTGTCTCTAAATTGGAGAGACATGGATTTGACAGATGCACCATACAGTGGATAAGGAACTGGCTGGACGGTTGCACTCAGAGTTGCGGTCAATGGCTCGATGTCCAAGTGGAGACCAGTGACAACTGGCATTCCTGAGGGGTCAGTATTGGGACTGGCACTGTTTAACATCTTTGTTGGCGACACGGACGGTGGAATTGAGTGCACGCTTGGCAAGTTTGCCAATGGCACCAAGCTGTGTGGTGTGGTCGACATGCTGGAGGGAAGGGATGCCATCCAGAAGGGCCTTGACAGGCTTGAGAGGTGGGCCCGTGTGAACCTCATGAAGTTCAACAAGGCAAAGTGCAAGGTCCTGCACATGGGTCAGGGCAATCCCAAGCACAAATACAGGCTGGGCAATGAGTGGATTGAAAGCAGCCCAGCAGAGAAGGACTCGGGGGTATTAGTGGATGAAAAACTGAGTATGACCCATCAATGTGTGCTTGCAGACCAGAAGGCCATCTGTATCCTGGGCTGTACNAGGCTGGGCAATGAGTGGATTGAAAGCAGCCCAGCAGAGAAGGACTCGGGGGTATTAGTGGATGAAAAACTGAGTATGACCCATCAATGTGTGCTTGCAGACCAGAAGGCCATCTGTATCCTGGGCTGTACCAAAAGAAGTGTGGCTAGCAGGTTGAGGGAGGCGAGTCTGCCTCTGTACTCCGCTCTGGTGAGACCCCACCTGGAGTAGTGTATTCAGCTGCGGGGCCCCCAACATAAGAAAGACATGGAGCTGCTTGAGTGGTCCCAGAGGAGGGCCATGAAGATGATCAGAGGGCTGGAGCACCTCCCCTATGAGGACAGGCTGAGAGAGTTGAGATTGTTTAGCCTGGAGAAGAGAAGGCTCTGGGGAGATCTTATAGTGGCCTTCCAGTACTTAGAGGAAGCTTACAGGAAAGATGGGGAGGGACTCTTTAACAGGGAGTGTAATGATAGGACAAGCGGTAATAGCTTTAAATGGAAAGAGGGTAGATTTAGGTTAGATATCAGGAAAAAATTCTTTACCGTGAGGGTGGTGAGACACTGGAAGAGGTTGCCTGGAGAAGTTGTTGATGCCCCACCCCTGGAAGTGTTCAAGGCCAGGTTGGATGGGGCTTTGAGCAACCTGGTCTAGTGGAAGGTGTCCCTGCCCATGGCAGGAGGCTTGGGACTAGATGATCTTTAAGGTTGCTTCCAACCCAAACCATTCTGTGATTTGGGATCACATGTATGCATCTGCAGAAAGAGACTCCCATAACTTTGGACTTAATTTCTGAAGAGGATCATGGCACTCTCTCCTGGAGGAGAGGACTTAGGGCTAGGTGTTTTATCTCTGCTGGTGGGGCATCGTTCTGCAGTGACAGAGGGACCTGGCTGTTTCAGCACTTCATCCCCAACACTACTTCCTTTTAGCTCCCAGAGGCTTCCATTGAATTTGCCAGTCACATTAGCACTCCTCAGATGCAGCTTTAGCTAGTAAGAGATGAGATTATACAGCTAAGATGGCCATTTTAATTTGCTATGTTCCTAGTTTAAACTTCCACAAAGTTTGGTCTTCATGTGGGTATGTGAAATATGGCCTCTAGTTTCATGCCCAGAATACCTCCAGAATACCTCGTACGTCCCCATTAACACTTACATATCTATCTGTGCATCAGTTATGCATTTGTAAGCCATTTTATAAGTCTGTGATACATTAGTTATTTTGAAGATGAGGAACGATTGCTTAAATAATATTAGCATTTAAAGAAAAACAATATTTGCCTCTATTAACTGTTGAGCAAAATCAATTCATCTGTAGTTGGCTACAAATTAGTTGAAAATGCAATTTTTGTAAACTGAATTTTATTACTATTCCTTTCTGTTTCATTATGTTTCCCGAATGTACATAATCTTGTGCTACTTCGTTTATCTTATGTCAGAAATAGTATTGGTGCTCTTGACCATTATTATAACTAGGAAAAAAAAAGATTAATCAGACACTTCAAAAGCCTTATGCTGAAATAACATTTTTAAAATCATAAAAGAACAACCACTATTTTCTGCAGCAAAACTAATTTTTCAAATTCAAGATAACAACACTGCATTACAAAAGTAAAGGTCAATTTGAAGAACAAAGGATTCTGGTTGCCTAATGAGGTCATCTTCTTTATACCAAATTGTAATTTACAGTTGAATTGAAAGATGTTAATTCTTTTCTGGCTTGCTTTGAGTGATATTAAGGGGCCAGTTGGTGTGGTTCAGGTAAATAGCTGTTACATTTAATCTGATCACTAATGGTAAACTTTATTTCCCTTCACACTGTGCCTTTGAAGTGACAGGAGACTGCTTTCTGAGATCCAGGATTTGCTCTTCAGTTTCAGAGGTGGTTGCTGTGTGGACATTACACTTCTCCATTGCCTATCACCTTCAAATAACTGACCATGGAAAATGAACACCCTTGTATAAACCTGTAACCGCCCCTGCCGTCGAGTGCCTACCTACTGACACTCAAACAGAACAGGCAGCCTTTGACTTTGGAAGGTGGCCCTTCAAATGTCTGAGTTCATTATGGAGTGAAGAAACAAGAACAAATATAGTGATGTAGTCCTTGTGACAAAATGAGTACCGCACCCTGCAGCATTTTTAATGAGTAGGTAGAAAAATTATTGTGTTATTCCTAAGCTAATTAGAGAAGATTTCTGTCCTGAAAAATGAAGTAGCTGAACATTTGAGTTGGATTATCTATATTACAGCCAGATAGGGATACCCCATTGCGCGGGTATGGGTAGGAAGAAGACAGAATTTCTGTCTTGCATAGTCCCATGGCTGCTGCTCAGCCTGTTGTGGCTGAGAAGGTCATGGGGCCACAAGACTGTCACACTGAGGTAATTCCACAGAGGCCTGGTACTGTCTTAGCGTTATGCTAGCGTGTTGGTAAAGCAAGTAATTGCCAGACTGCCAGGGATTCAGATTCAGGTCTTTTGCAAATGAACACCAAACTGGAGATTAGCCAGTAATATCACAATAACCAATGGCTTTAAATTACTGCATCAATCTAGGAAAGTTAGACCAAATTTCATAATAGTTTTGCGTTGTGACATCAGGAACATGCATGTGAAAAAAGTAATCTCTGAGAGGTTTGTGCCTAGACACTAACTCAGGAGGCAGACAGAGCTAACAGAAAGGCCAATAATATCCTGATACAGTAAGGTCATTCTAGATGATGGGAATATTGCATCACACCAGCAGTATCGTGGAGTCTTGTCCCTCAAAATTCATAGGTACTGTGCTAATGAGCTTTTATCAGCCCATTGTGCTATAACAGGCTCCTCATATAAATAATTCTCTTTGGATCATACCATCACTGGAGGGGTGCTGAGGCAAAGTCCTCACAGCAGCCTGTCTCCACAAACCACAGCTGCAAGCCATATACACTAAGCTAGTGAGGTTGCAAAACCATTGCCATGCTCAAGGCTCTGGGAGGTGTTTGTTCCTGATACCACAAAGAGAAACAAACTGTAGTTGCTGGCTGATGATCTCAGAGAGGCCTCTAATTGGCATTTCATTCAGCAAAAGAAAAGGCTAGGAAAGAAATAAAAGGAGACAAGGTCAGATTAAGGCTCTCTTCTTCATGCTAATACTACCTTCCTTTCTCCTCTTGGGCTTGGGCAACGTCCACTCCCCCAGCATTGCCATCTTTTCAGCTGCCTTGTGAAGTGAGAGTCTGCTGGGGAGCATCAGGGTGACCAAAACAAAAGCTCAGAGCCAGCCTGCTGGGTAATGTGTCCCTGGCAGGTTTTTATTGTTGAGAAGTAGACTGTCTCCTTTCTTCAGCCACGAGGTCAGTTATGGTGTTATTTTTCCTCATCTTGCACAGAAGAAAAAGGCTAGATTGACTCCCCTAGAAGATGAGACCCTGTCTTTCACTTCCTCACCCCTCAGTTGAATAGAGAGGCGGGAGAACATTCACATCAACTCTTGGCTTTCAAAACTGGTACTTGTAAGGAATTAAATCTGGCCTCCATACACTTAAGCTTCCATACGTTTTCTCTAGCTGGCTGGTTGCTTTGTGGAGTCTAGTGAGATAAAATGACTCTTTCCATCACATAAAGGTAAAGATAATGCTCCACATGAATGTCAGCATTCATAAGATTCCTGCCCATTTTGGTCCTCTTTAATTAGGGGCTGTTCTGCCTCATTGGACAGACTGGTGTAATAGCTTGGGATCAGAGTAGCATGAAGATTGTCACAGCTTGAATGATCTTTTGAGCAGTGGGAGGTAATGATCCTGCCTGAGGCAAAATACCACTTCTGGGATGTTATGGGGCACTGTGATTCTGTCCCACACTTCATTTAGTCTTTTTTCAAATGCTGCAGTTTAGGCCCTGAAAAATGCAGTATTTTTATGAGTATACTCCATCTTCAGTATAGTCCCGTAATTCCTGTTGGACGTGGGCTGGGTGAGCAGGGGCGGAGGATAGCACTTAAGACGTGAAATGCCAGTTAGAGGCTCCAGCCCATGCAATTTTTCATGCTGAATCTTTTTCCAGAAGGTGACAAGTAATCTCTATTTCATCTGGAGGATGGAGAAATTCTGAGAATAAAGAGTGAGTCCTGTTTTCGCCCAAGTCCATCCCACCAGTTTTTGCCCTTCCATGAGCACTAGTCTGTTTAGCCTGTGTTCAAAGGTCACAAAAGACTGCTTTAGGCTTTTAGCCCATACGGAATAAGCAGTGTTTTCTTTTTCCAATGTTGTCACAATTCATTTTACTTGATAGCTGAAAAGTAAATGAAGGAAATAGCTGAAGGCATTTTTGTGAATAATTACACTTGCACCACATTTCTTGAGAGTTTGCTGGGTAGATTTGTGTGTAAGATCTGATTGTTTTCCTTGTTACAGGCAGCTTCATTATCCATCCGGTGTTTGCAATGGATTATGAGGCACTGTGGCAGATTATGGAGACAGCATTCTAATGTTTCATCTGGAAATGGAATAAATAGATCTTTTTCAATTGCAATGATGTGAAATGAGCTTTCAGGATGTTAGATTTGGAAAACAGCTAATTAGATGCTGTTTCAGGCTCTCTTGCTGGGATGACTATTGCATATACTGAAGTAAAATCTGCACACTGCAAGTTGTCTCAGTCTTCAGTCCTGCAAAGTAGTCTGTGGCACCAGATTAGTGGTGGGGCATGGGATACTCCTTATGATGGTGGGACTCATCAAGCAGTTGGTGATGTGCTCCAAGGAGTTTGTTCCACTACAACTCGGCTTTGCCTTAATTGACACATGGCCAGAGTCAGTCTACATTAAACACATGACTTTGAAAAACTCATCAGATACTAGACTGTTGTTATGGCCAAGCCATGACTGTTGGCATGGGTTTGTTCTGTTCACCTCCCCTGTTGGTGGTGATCGCAACCCAGCAGGAGCATGTCCTGACTCCCTGGCTTGTCATGGCATGTTCAGAAGAAGAGTGGGAGTCACTATCTAGGAGTAGGGATTTGGACTAAGTATGAAGAAATTGTTAAGGGAAAGCCTTGAAATATCTGAGTGTACTGAGAAAGGTTAGGGGTTTTGTTTTTTATAGTGCTAACGAAACCAAATCCCCTCAGAAAGCAGAAAGTACAGGCCCGTGTGTATCAACTGTTTTTGATTTCTGAATCCCTCAAAATCACAAGTAGCTTGTGAATTGAAGTCTACTGACAACAGTCTTGTTCCTCTTGTTCCCCACCAACAGGAATTAAAAAGCAAGTCCAAGAGTAAAGCCTGTTCAAGTTCTTATCTGTGTGCTGGCCTGCTGAGAGTGAAAATTTCCTGGATTTTCAGATCACTTCCAAACTAGTGATCCCTTGTGAAAGGAAAGCTAGGAATGGGAGACAATGAATGAAAGAGGGACATTTCTATGGGCTTGCTTTCAGTTCTCTGCATAAATTTCACAATTTGAGCATTCAAACTTAATAGCCTGTGTGTTTGAGATATATGAACAACTACTGACAGGTAAAAGCTGGTGTAGCATAGGTGCATATATAATAGGAAGGGTGCAAAAAGGCTTTCAGTCACTTGTATTGGTGCAGTGAGGTCATCTCTAGTCTATGCAGGTCCCGAGCACAGGCTGGGTTTTTGCTGTAATGGAGTGGGGCAATTCTTAATTCATAGAATCATAGAATGGTGTGGGTTGGAAGGGACCTTGAAGACCACCTAGTTCCAACCCCCCTACCTTGGGGGGTTGGAACTCCTGTTCTTAACGCTAACTAACCAGTAAAACAAAAACAGTGTAGTTAGCGGGGTGTGATACATTTTAAATCATTAGGCTACTTTTAGTAAAGCAACTCAAGGTAGAAGCTAAAATCTTTTTCCCTTAGCATAGACAAAGCCAAAGAAGGCACACCACTTAATTCGCTGTCCAGATTGACAATCCATCTGTTAAAGTATCTGTGTTGTGACAGTCATCAATAGAAGATGGTCTGGGGAGAACTCCCAAGAAAATCCACTCCCAAAACTTAGGAAATACCCCATCCAGCTCTTTTCAGTTTAACACAGGACTTAGAAGTCTTTAAGCAAATACGTCTGTGTATTTCTCTATATATTCAAATGCGGATATACCAAGAACGTATATAGAAGGAGAAGGAGAAAGAGAAAGATGGGTGTAGGGAGAAAGAAGACACAGATATGTCATATACATTATATATAGATGATATACATGTTGTTTTATAATGTACATTATGCATATATGTGTAATCATACATATATTTCTATACCATCTGTAAGCTAACAATTAATTTCTTCATTACCCATATAAATGTTTTGGCCCTTTTGAACACTTCTAATTTCTTAATCTACAAGCCTAAATCATGGCTGAAAACTTCTCATCCTACTATTTCTCCTTAGTGATGGGAAAAAGAGAAATACAGAATGAGTTCATAAGGAGTTTTGGTTTCAACAAGAACGGGTCAAAAAATAAAAGAAAGTCACATCTTAAATATAGTAAATTATTGTAGATCTTCAGGTATGGTAAATTCTTGTAGTACAATTGATTTCAAGGCAGTGATGATGATTCACATCAAGCAAAGATTAACTGGCCTGGAAATTCTAGAGAAAAGTTATACTAAATGTTGGATTTTCTTAAGTCTATAAAATCTTAAAGTAAGATTGCTGAGTCACTACTGCAAGTTAACATACTACTAAGACCTGAATGTAATAGGAAATGAGTTGTAGAAGCCAGATTTCATCAAGAGGTATGAAATAAGTTGTGTCTACTCATCCATCCATCTGGTTTTCCCTATTGACATTTCCAAGGGACAGTAATTTATTTACTGAAAAGCTAAAATTGATGCATAAACTCCACTTTTGTTTTCTCCTGTTAAGACGGATAGCTGTGTCTAGTGAATGGCTAGAGATGATCCTAAAATTCAGCATGTTCCAACAAAAATGAAAATCATCAAGCAATGAGAAGACATTAGTCTCATCAGTTTCAAAGCTGATTAAATGCATATTACATTGCTGGTATAGACATTTGGATAAAAAATTTCTCCATAAGCAATAAGTGTATTTTGCCATAAGTGATACTCTTCTCTTTAGAATAAGTTAATAAGACCCTATTAATAGAGGAGAGATTCTGACATATGGACAAGTAAAACAGTTCCTATTTCCCTATTACTGATATCACAGAGTGGTTGCTATTAGAGCTAGCTGATCAGGCTATTCACTTTTTTTCACTCAGAAATTTCAAATGAAAAGTATATTTACATGTTCTGACTGAAAATTCGTAGTTTTTTACAGGATGATTTAAAGTTCTTCTTTTGGTTTGTTTCCATGTAAAATGTTTCGATTTCTTGTCTTGGTTCCCTTTGAGCCCTAAATACCAAAACAACATTGATGCCCCAAAATACCAATAAAATGGTACTAAGTCACTGTGAAAATGATAACTCCTTTTGATATTTGATTAAAAAAATAATCTCTGTTTCTCTGCTGTGTACACAGCAATGTGGAGAAGATGGTATCTGGCAATAGGATAATTTTCACAAAGCGTTGCTGTGTTGGGAGTTATTAGTTTAGGAACTGGTACAGAAATTTCTGTTTCTTTAACAAGCCACTCTAAATTTCAGTATATAACATGGCTTTAATGGGAGAGTTCAGTTTTCTCCGTGGCTATGTCAACAACTTGTGAGCATAAGGAAGTCACTTCTGACCTTCACCTCCCTTTCCCTGTGAAAAATAAGGCAATAATTGTATTTCTGTACTTAAGGTGGTTGTGTTGCTTGAATAGCTACACAAACCGTGCAAAGTCTTGGATTTAATGGCTGTAGAAGTGTGACGTAATGTTAGTATGATTCATTTTCTTCCATATTTTGATAACCTAACTTTTCATTATGCTCTATAATCAAAGTTTTGGTAAGCTCTCAAACTATTCTTCCCCTCCAGACTTTCTCTTTCTTCTGACATTTTCATCTTTCTTCTTAAATGTTCTTATAAGTAAAACAAAATATTAAGTGAATGTTTCTTTTATGTTAACATAGCTGCATTTATTTGGTTATTGTAGTTAAAATAAAATCACCATGGAATATGCCAAAACTTTCCCTTTAAATATTTGCCCAGTTTAGAGTAGCTTCTGGTCATGGGAAATGGACACAAACATTGAGTTCTAAATAAGAACAAGAAGTAAAGGCAAGAAAAGCTGCAAGACTCATGCTAAAATCATGAAATGGCACCCTTCCTTTCTAGTGGGATGGAGAGAGAGAGAGAGTGGGGAATAAGTTTCTTTTCATTTTAATAATACATTGAAAGTGTTTCCCTTGATTTGCATTAACAGTGCTTGAGGATGAGCATCCAGGAGGTATTAATCTCAAGAATACAAAGCAAAGTGGTTCAAAATGGGTGAATTCCCACAGCTGTTTTAAGCAGAGCTGTTTGCAGACTCCTGGTATGATGTTCGCTGCAGGACTGGGATACAACAATTACATAAGTGAGTTTTAACAAACTAGGTTATAGAGAAGAGAAACTCAGTGGTATGATGAGGTTAGTGGAGTGAATGTGTGTTCTCACTTTGTTAGTTCAGGCAGATTAGGGTTATCTTCGCAACAAGGGCAGGAGTTTTCCCAGGGCTGCTCTTTTAACACGTAGGTGGATGAAGCAAAATTCAGCAAAGTCAGCTGGGTTGTGCATGTGGAGGCTGAAAGCAGTTGAATGAAAAGCTGTGGACTGGGAATAAAGGAAGGCAAAGAGCCAAGGATTGAGGCTGAAAGGCAACAACAGAGCCCGGAGAGAAGTGAGGGAAGCAGCACAGTGTCAGAGAGATTAAACATAAATGATTCAAAGGGGAAGAGTGGTACATATTGAAAGGGATGAGGCTGGAAACAAGTGAAAAGGATGGAAATTTGCCTTGGGAAGTATTATCTCTTCCTCTAATGCAGGAGGTGTGATAGGAACATGGTCTTAATGCTTACTTTAAAGTATTTTAAGGTGCCTTTGTTTTAGAGTAAACAGGGGGATATGAGTAACTTCTACCCACAGGGTGGCACAGGAGGGTCCCTCTGCCCCTCACTTAGCTCCCCAGGCAGGAGAGGACTTGCTCAGATGTCAGAGTGATACTCGGTGACTGCCGAGCACCATTTGGATGTCACTCCTCAGTGCCTAGCTACCAACTGCTGTCACAGACTCTGCCTTTGGGAGGGGGTGGGGGTTATGACCAGCTGTGTCTGCTGAAACTGGTCCCAGATTTTTTTCTGAATATGCTCTCCATTGTCATGGCTGTGTCTGTGAAGGAGAGAGGGGCAGTTTTTTTCACCTGTGCTGTCCATTGATTATGACTGTTTGAAAAAACTGTTGATGTTTTGTTTTGTTTTTTTTGAGCAGATGGGCAGAAGAAGGTTCAAGAGGAATTTGACATAGACATGGATGCACCAGAGACAGAGCGGGCGGCTGTGGCGATACAGTCCCAGTTCAGAAAATTCCAGAAGAAAAAAGCGGGGTCCCAGTCTTAGTAGCTACCTCAGAGCTTAAAAGAAAGTAATCCTGAAATGATTTATCAAGAAAATCAGAAGTAACATAAAGATGCATGTACAGAAATTATCAATATTTAAAACCCCATTGGCAGATAACAAACCATGAGTTTGTGTGTGACTTCATCCCAGATGTTTCACACCCATTATCCTCTGTAACTCACCATTTCACTTGATGTTGTAATAAAAAGTTAGGGTGAAGTAATTAAAGTGTCTGCCTTCATCTGTCTTTTCATATTAATCCAGCAACCACAGAGTTACAAATGAACTCAGCCCAGATGCCTGTTTCCCTCTTCACGTAAAGCTTGGACACATAAGAGCACCGTATGTTATGAGGTTTTTGCTGAGAGATGAGAGCACGCATCTCAGCCCTGCTTACCTCATTTGGAGAATTCCAGCTGCCAGCCAAATGTGGCAATAAAATTACTTTCTCATAATGAGCTGAAAGTAAAAACTTGCAGACAGAAGCTGTCATGAGGGGAAGAGGTATAGGAAGCAGTGAGCAGTTTATTTTTGTCTTGCAATTATGCCAATAAAGTGGCTTAAGTGGGGAAATTGTCCCTGTCCTTCCTCTTTGCATGATAATGTTCAGAATTACCCAGCTTGGACCACACTGACTGTTATGGGGGAAAAAAACCCCCAAAACAGACACAAAATACAAAACCCAAATCCAGAAAACTTTGGGAGTTGTTTTTTTTTTAATTTGTAAAAATAGAAACTGACCCTCTAAACCCTCTTTTTGATGCAGCTTTTCACTCTCTACATAATCAGTAACTGTTTTTATGCCATCTCGCTCTGTTCATATTATTTTCAGTATTTGATGAGTAAATCATAACAGACTCCCTGTCTCTATTTGCACTGCTCTGTATTCATCTTTATATCAGCCCCTTGCTTTATCACTCTATTAGCCCAGCTTTTGATTAACAAAAAGTAGCCACAAAAATGTCTTAAACTGGGAAGTATTTCTATTTTCTCCCTGTTATAAAGCAGTAACAGACCAGTTTCTAGAATCATTTAGGTTGGAAAAGACCTTTAAGATCATCCAGTCCAACCATCAACCATGCCCATTAAACCATGTCCTGAAGTACCCTGTCTACATGCTTTTTGAATACCTCCAGGGATGGTGACTCAACCACTTCCCTGGGCAGCCTGTTCCAATGCCTGACAACCCTTTCAGTAAAGACATTTTTCCTAATATCCAATTGAAATCTTGCCTGGCTTCAGACCTGATCAGGAATTTGCTGCCCATATAGTGCACAACAAAGGTTCAGAAAAGGTTTAAACAAGTACCTTGTACTCAGGAGCTATTTACATTGGGCAAGTGGGACACACTACACAGAGAAGGCTGAACAGCCTGGAGCTGGGACACCATCAGGTGTGAGAGATTCAGGTATAATTCCCAGCTCTGCCTAGCGAGATTAATTTCTTCCTCTCCCACCTCCCACAGGAGTATTCTGATCATCAGGGCAAAGGACACATATATCATTAGTCCCTTTGTGTAAACAGAAGGCTACAACTAAAGGGTAGGAATAGAGGGAAAGGAAGGATCTCACGCTGGTGGCAGTTGCTTCCCGTGAGAGCCCACCATAGGAGCAGTACTGAAGGGGTGCAGAGCTGTGCCTGAAAGGTGTGCTGGGGGACTGCAAAGGGAAGGTCCTCGGCCTTATGCAGGCTAAGGCACTTGTGGTGCTGGTCAACAATTTATTGAGAGGCCCAAACCTGATTTTCGTTGATAGGAGCTCTGGAAGTGTGCTGGTTAGGAGGAGCCCTCAGAGATGCTGAGCAGAGGAAACCTTATGGATGCTGTGGGTGATGTAGAAGGTATGTGCAGAGATGACGTGTGAGATGCCTAATAAGCACAGCAAGACTGGGTGGGAATGGACAGAGCTTTTTAGATCTTAGTTTGGGGATAAACATCTAAATGATGCCCAGACCCTGCCTTAGGCACCTGTGTCTGCGTCAGGTCCCAGCCCTACGCATGACTTACCCACACATCACTTGCAATGTCGGAGTTCTCCAAGCTGCAGCTCAGTGCTTTCATTCTAGGAGCATATTTTAGCAGCACTGTTTCTCTGCGTTTAGGAATTTCACAAATAAACCTCAAATAACACTGCTGCTGTGCTCCACCAAAGTGTGGTTTGTAGAGGCCACAGATTCCCCACTTGTCTTTCGCAGAGACTGCTCACCCTATAATAATTGCCTTAGCATAATAATTTAAAAATTGTAATGGGTTTGGGTTGTGTTGGTGCCATTTTGTTTACATGAACATATATCTGTAATCAAGGACTGCATTTGCATTCTGCATTATGTCATTTGAAATAGCATGAGGTCTGTAATGGTTACCTAATTGAATAAAAACCATGGGTAAGCACTAGGCTTTTATATTTGATCTGACATTCCTTGGACTTAAATTTCCTACACAACAGGAATAATCATATGGTTGGGACAAAGAGAAAACGATTACGTTATTGAAGCACTACAACAAGGACTGTTAGTAAATGAATCATGGCTCTTTCAGCAGGAGGGCTATACTTTAATGTGAAGTTCAGAGTGCATCTTAGAAATACAGTCTTAATAGACAGTGAAACGTAATGAGGAAATAGTGAACTGGCATGAAATTTGGATTAATTGTGGCTGCCCCTGTCAGACAATTTCCTTTTTATGAAAATGTGTTTGCATCACAGATTCAGTTCATGTTCCCAGGAGAGGAGAGCTTTCTTGCTCCTGAGTCTTGTTTTTCATTGATCCTTTGTTCATATCCAAGGTGGCAGTTTTTAATTTCCTTTCTTACCATTAACTTTAACCATCTTAAAAGACCTATCTGGATATTGCTGAGGTGAGGAAAAGGAGATTGATTCAACCAGGAACTTCACTAAGATGGGTGAAAGAGGACACTTAAAACATTCCAGGTATTATATGGGTCTTTTAACGTCTACGCACTCACTGAGCTTTGTAGTTAACTGGCACTACCTAGCTGGGAGTAACCAAGTCATGGAAAGCAAAAATTTAAATTAGGTGGATATCTGTGCTGATAAACCAAAAGTTCCCATAGGTGACATGAAAGATTATTCAGAGCAGTAGATTTTGCAGGAAACAGGCTTATCACTCCCACCATATACACCCACACTCTCCCCAGACACATACATACTGCTTCTGCTCCAAATTACTGTCAGTTGTCCCAAAAGAGAATAACCTACAGTTGAATGATCAGAACAATTGCCTTAGAATTCCTTTGTTCACATCGTTGCCTGGACCGTAAAATAACCTGTAGAAGTAAACAGCAAAGGAAACTAGTAGAAGTAAAGAAACACCATCAGAAAGCACAAGAATGCCCAAATGAGGAAAATAGCAAACAATGTGAATTCTATCAAGTTAAACACAGAAAGGCAAGCCAAAACCAAACTGTGGCTTTCTGAAGGTACAGAGTTATAAATGAAACTTTTTTTTCAAACACTCCTCAGACTGGTAGCCTACTAGAGAATTGTGGGGATCAATCTTCTCAGTGAAAAGATCTAGGAACTTACCTTAAAAAGAGAAGCCATGCCACTTCTAGTCCATTAAAGGCTAGTTATAAATGGTTTATTTAGCTCAACTCTTTAATTGTGGCAGTGCTTCCTTTTTATTTAATCCCTAAACACTCCCTGACAGATGGTCTCCTGCCTTTTAGTATCTCTAGTGATGATGAGGCTAAAACCTTCCTTGGCAGCTTGTTCCATGGTTGAACTTTTCTTAGAGCTGCAAAGGCTGGTTTGTACTTAACCTAAATCCTCCCTCCTGCCATTTAGATGAATTAGTTGTAGACCAGCTACACCCAGTTTTCCTAACCTTATCTCATAGGTTTCCTTTTCCAACCCTTTTCATCATTTTTTTGTTATTCTCCTTTGAACTCTGCTAATTTCTCTGTGTGCCTGAAATGAAATGCAGCCATCCAAATGAAACATAACCACATGCCAAGCACAGCAGCATAATTAACTTGACTATTTTACAAGTGATGATCCCCTTACCACAATTTTACATGGCTTTTGGCATTTTTTGTGACGGTATTATTTTGTTGGCTTATTGTCAGAACATAATTTCCCGTGGATATGGAGCCTCTCTGTGGTCTCTCTGTCTAGTCAGGATTTTCCCATTCTTTTCTGCAAGAGACTATATTGGCTGGAAAACACCTTTCTTAATTTTATAGTCCCACTGCACCTCTGCAATACCAGGATGATACAGAAATCCAGGTAAATGTCTTTATCTGCAGTTCTTTGGCCTTCAAGTTGGGCAGGGATTGTAATTGGTTCAGATTTTTTTTGTGCTTTCCCCTTTCCTATTATAAAATTATTACAGTCAAGTGCAGAGGCTTCAAAGATCTCTAACAACCTTTTTTGGAAGCTCAGAAAAGGTTTCAATGACTTCCTATTTTATTCTCAAAAGTTATCTTGCCTTTATTTGTGATGACTAATTCTTTGATAAGAAAAGTCTGAATATCTACATCTAAAAATAGCTCTTGAAATAAGCTTGAGGACTCTTGCCCCTTCTCAGTGCGTTCTCATTTAATGGTCTTTCACAAAGGCCAAACCGATACTATTACTCACATTCAGTAGTAGTTTCCACCATAAATATTCCCACTGAAGTCTTCAGGACTAATGTGACAGAGGGAGGGTGCATGAGGGCATGATCTGTTGGCCTCATTAAGTAGACAAAGCGTAGTGACTTTCTGTATTTGGTTTGCAGCTTTTGGCAAAATGATATCACTTTTTCTTTAACCATTGTCATTTCTTCTTGGGAGCCAAGTCCACATTTAACATAGTGAACGATATAAAAAAATAAGAACAAGATGGTGGCAGTGATTAATAACAACAACAACAACAATAATAAATACAGCAAGGGGAAAAATGACACACCTGCAGAAGACTGGCATCTCTCCCGAGCACATTAAAATAGTTCAGATCACACACACAAGCCACAGTGACACATTTCTTTGTGTGGCAGGGGCATACCTATAATCCTCCTCCTGGTGTGGCCAAACTCAGTTGTTTTGGTGGCAGAAAACTGGCTGCTCTGGGCAGCAGGGACCTTGCTGGTCACATCCCTGCTTTGCTGTGCCCCTGCCCGGGGTTGGTGCCATCCCACTTTCCCCACTTCTGCACAGGTGATGCAGTGCTGCCCGCAAGCCAGATGTGGGAAATGTGTCTGGTCCCCACTTTAACATCACACCGGGGTATGTGGGTCCCCTTTTATAGGACTATGTTTTGTTTGTTTGTTTGAAATTTCTGACTATCAGAAATTTGGACAAAACTCAGCCAGGTTCTGCACCGCCTTGAGTTGGGGCTAGCTTGCAGGGTAATTCCCAGGCAAGCCTCATTGCCAAAACACCAGGCAGGCCAAAAATAAGCACCAGCACTAGACCTTTTAGCTGATCAGCCACAGGGCTGTGGGGTGAACACGCTCCCCAAGCCCAGAGTGGTCCCAGCATCAGGCACTGCTTGTCGGGCCCCAGCAACTGGGGAGGAGGACAAAGCGGACCCACTAGTGGGAGATGGTAGCAAAGCGCGGGAGCAGGGGCGAATGAAGGTGACTGCTGTAGTGGAAAGGGAAGGGTTATGGGAAAGGCAAAGGGGACATATGTAATGACAGTGCATTAAGGAGGAGGCATAGGGTGTGGGTAGAGAATTACAGTGGGAAGGGTGGGTGGAGGGGGAACTGTGGCAGGGAAGGGAGGTGATTGCCTAATACTGAAGAGCTGGAGCATTTCATTTCCCACTCTTTTGCTCACATAATGAATTACTTAGATATTTCCTGTTCAGTTATGTAAAACTAAACAGTATAGCGTTGTCTTTAGGGGATACCTGGGCAACATTGCATGCGCTGAGGCATTGCAATGTGTTCAAGTTATGCAAGGCAACTGGCAGGCATTTAGGGATCACAGCTGTGCTGTGTAAATTCTGTCTTAGAGTTAAAAATACAAATCTCAGTATTTGATCAGTGATCCTGTAGTTTGCCCTCTAGACTTTCCCCTGACATATGGTACCTACAGTCTCTGGAGAATGCCCAGAACATCTCTTGAAACTAGGGCTTAAAAGGGAATTGAGAGACATCGTATTGGGAGAAATTGAAATCATTGTTTGGAGGAAAAACAATTTTATTCCACTAGAATTCTTCTGCTGCCAATATTCCCCTGATCTTAGAGGCTTTTTCTTTAAAAAGGATAAGTTAAGGCAATCAATTGTTTTTTATTTGGTAAATGAAAACTGATAAAATGCAATTTGGAAGCAGGTAAATACAGAAGTCATTTTCCACTCAGCATTAGCTCACATTTCAATGGACATTAGACCTGTGTTTATTGAAAGACAGGTTATTGCCTGGGACACTGGGATTTTAATAGACTGGAACACAAACTCCAGTTTATTGACATCTGCTACATAGCAAAAAGATGGATGATTAGCTCCTCTATTTCTGCTCTTTTTTATTATTGCTGTGCAGATGCACAAAAGGGAAAAGCATGCATTACGCATCATATTCTATATACATTTATACAAAAGAGTAAATGGTGGTTTCATAAAGAAGCACTTTCCATTAATTTAAGTTTTTCTTGGCATTAGAGAGCTACCTATGTTTGCTCCATTCTTATGTATCTACATGAGTTTATGCCCATCATCTGAATTAAAAGTCCATTATCTTGATTCTATGCTGCACATTGAAATTGTAATCCTGCAAGCTTTGTAGTCAATAAGGCTAACTTAAATAAGTAATTTTCAATAGTATTTATAGTTTATAGCTGCCAAAGCTTCAAGGTAAGGACTAGCAACAAAGAAAAAAGTGAGAGAGTAAAATAAAGAGAGTAAAGGAAATCCTGAAAGTATTCAGTGAGAAGGTGAATTCTCTTGATGACATTTTTGCCTGCATAGAAGCAGACAATTCTCCTTTGAGGAAACGAACACAAAATGATAAATATCCCTTTTTATCTGCACAGCATTCCTTCAGTGCCAATGTGGTCAGAGCTCTGGCTCGAATGTACAGTGATGTGCAGCTGCTACACAGGAAAGCAGGCACTGGAGAATAGCCCTGGGTGCACCAGCACGACTTACACTTTGTTTCTGCCCTTGAATTTTATTCACGTTGCGTGCCACCTCGCTGCGCAAGCAGCCTAGCAGCGTGGAGCAGGGGGCTGGGCCTGCAGGACTGCAGCACAAGTGAAGATGTGCTGCATAAAGGTGAGATAAAACTCTTGGATCTGCTTCCCCACTGCTGGTACTGAAAGTTATCACCTCAAAATTTATCACTCCATGTCTGCCTGAGAGTCTCCTAAAACTTCCCCACAGCCTGCTCTTGCTGGTGGATGCAGCATGCTTGCAGGCACGGGTGGGTAGCCCACGGGCAGCTTTGGTGAGGTGTATTGTGCTCCCACACAACAAGACCTAAGTGATAACAAAACACGTTGCAAAGTGTGTATGTGTGTGAGAGGAAGCCACTGCTTCATTCAAAAGGATATTCCTCAGAAAACCCTGAAGACGTCACCCAGTGCCCTTTGCGATTCACATCGCTGCAGAGCAGCAGCCTGCTTGCCAGTTCTGGAGTGTCCTTCTAACTCTCTGCCTTGGAAGCAGCTGACAACAGGTAGCTGATGGATCTAAGACTTGCAAAACGCCACCGAAAAATGTTTTGCATCTCAGGAATACAAACCCACATGGCCAAGGAAGACACATTTACACAGAAAGTTGATTTCTTAGCTGCTGCGAATCTTTCAGGGAGTGCCTTAGCTAACGTGGCATGAACAGGCATCATGCACTTGTGTTGCTTTTTCTTTGTCCTAGCAACCAAATTTCACTCTCTTGATTTTCCGGCTGCTTTTTGCTAAAACATTCCCAGATGAATAGCTTGTCTGTTGATACACTCAGATAAGGCTTGATTGGGTTGCTGGAGTCAACATTATTATTTTTAGACAGTAGGCCGAGGCCTCTGGTGCAAATCAACTTTAAAAGGTTACCTTTGTTTGTACACTTTAGGCTATGTTATTCCCTCTTGTAAATCCATTTTCATGTGCTCTGTCAGCAGTGTTATTCTTTAGGTGAGATGATTAGTCAAGGCCAGTTAATTCCCTTTGCTTGTCTCTTCTCTGACATAAACTAACCTGTTGATGTTCACTGAAAAACATCTATCTGTTGGCATTTAGGAACACTTGCATTAGCGAGCCCAGGTGTTAAGTATTATTATAAAGACTACTTTCCAGTCTGATAATTTCTGAAAAAGCAGTCATTTTTGTTTTCTCCTTACAATATAAGTTAAATTAAAACAAAAGCAAGACTTGCCAAGCTTATGTAAAGCTGGATTGCACTTCACATTGTATTTTTGTGCGTTATTAAGTCTACTGAAGTCTCAGGGGATGAAATTTGCAAAAGCAAGTACCATTTAAAGTCATTGGCACTTATGCACTTTAATCTCCTGGGTGCTTTTGCAAATCTTTCACAAGCTGTGTAAATGTGCTATATTCAGCTGCAGCAATTCTGTGATGGATGAGGTTTCTGCCAAGCAGGGAGGTTTAGCAGTGCCTCTCTTCATAGTGCTTTTCACTGTTATTAACAAGCTCTCACCTAAAGCAAAATAAATCTGACTTAATTTGCACCAGCTTTCAGTTATTAGCCATCCATTTATAAACATAGCTGCAGTGACATCTGATTGTTTTTTGATATGTCTGTTGCATCAAAAATAAAACCAAACAAATTCTGTCTTGTTATATATTTGCATCTATCAGCAATTGTGCAGATTTGCTTGCAAGGAGAGTTTTGAGAAAGAACCAATATTATGGAACAGGTATTTTCCTCACTACTGTTTGAATTAATCTCAAACCTGCTCTGTGTCTTGAAAGCTCAGAGCAGTGCTGCCTGTAATTCCTGGCAAGTGCAATAGCATTGCTGAGGTACAGCTACTACAGACTTCTTTCTGGGACTGCAAAGTGCAAGATGAATATCAGATGTCTGCATTCATCAGGGAAAGAGTACGGCAGCCTGGTAGTCTTTGTGCCTGTGAATGTGCTCCTGTGAGCTCCTTGCTGCCGCCTCTGCTGTGTTAGAAATGGCTGAGCTTGGTGAGGGAACACGTCCTTCTCAGCTTCTGCAGTTACACAGGACGCAGCTGCTCAGTAGAGTCCAGCGTTAAAGCTGTGCTCTGGAGGAAGAGGACCCTTTCCGGGCCCTGAAATTCCCTTTTCTGGAGGGCAAACCAAGCTGACCGGTTGCCTATTCAGGTCCTGCTGCAGGCTTCAGTGGCTGCAGCAAGGTGCCTTCCAACACAGCCTTGAAAGTATCCAGCCTCTTTCTCCAGCAAGAAGATCACCTAGGTTTGGTCCTATGGAAAAAGCTCCTGCCTGAAATAGAGGAGTTTACCCTGTTTCCAGATGGAGTTGATCCAATCCATTACTCCTTCTTTATTTATATAGCATCTACATTCACTACAGCAGTGCTTATGTTAGAAATGCTTATGTGATACCAGATGTAAATAGTTAATAGACTGGAAAGTCACAGTTAATGGAGACTTGGAAGCAGATCTAATAAATTATCCCTCAACAACAGAGGTCAGGTGTTGGAGGTGGACTACTTGCAAACTAGTTTCCACCAAACTTGGAAAAAAAAGAGAAATTAGTAAACGATGCTGAAGACATCGCTTTTAATTAGGATATTGTTATATATGAGGCTGTTATTATATAACCCAGGATATTTATGACTTCACTTCACAGCAATTTAGGGATTTTCATTCTACAGTC
Source organism: Pandion haliaetus (assembly GCA_013401275.1). Taxonomy (NCBI): domain Eukaryota; kingdom Metazoa; phylum Chordata; class Aves; order Accipitriformes; family Pandionidae; genus Pandion; species Pandion haliaetus. Next base: position 343,197 of record VYZV01003863.1, on the reverse strand, counting down.
AAAAATCTGTTGGAAGTCATTAGTGAGAAATCGATGATTTTTACAGAATCTTTTTTCCTCTAAATTAAAAAGAAAGAAGGAAAAAAACTCATTGCTACAGCTGACACTGTGCTTCTCTGATTAACCAGAACCAAATACTTTAGAGAAATCTGTTTCTCAACTACATGCAATCAACCAAATTAATTGTTTTGAGAGACATTTCTTTCTAAATACCCTGTTCAGCAAAATAACTCTATTATTTTCCCACTTAGTGCAACATGAGAGGGTCTGCGTTCAGCTGAAGTTTTAGAAAAGTGTACTTCATCTCTGCTACCTGCCTTGGTAACAGCTGCATTGCTAAAATAAGAAGCAAGTCTCAGTCTCTGGGGTTAAAAAGTTCTTTTTTTTTTTTTTTTTTTTCTTTTTCTGTTCTTTTTTTAGCCTAGTATCCAGAGTCATGTAGAAACCACTATTTCTCCTGGAAAAAATGAAAAGCCACCTTTTAAAACTTTGTTGACATATTGATGGATGATTGTCTTTGTACTTCAGTAATGGAACAATTTAAGTAGTTGGGATTTCTGGGCACTGGGCTATAACCCTTGTCTTTTGTCTTGGCACTGTTACACTTAGTGAAGTCAGAGTGAGGAGAAAAACAGGGGTAATACCTTTTCTTAGCTATGGTATTTAACTTCAGACCTTACAGGATTATCTAGTTGAGTTCATTAACTAAACTGTCAGTCAGAGAACAGGTTATTTTCAGCTCTCTTCTGTGGACAATCAATTTAAAAAGATGCTAGATGTGAGATATTTAGATATGAGGTGTTTCTGGCCAGTGCATCCAGCTGCCATGTTTAGCTATATGAATTGCCCATGTGGGTACAAACACACGTACATTTAAAAAATTCTGGAAGACAAAAGCATTTAGGTTCAATATTTTGACACGTACAAAATCTGTATTTCACGTAAGAGCTCTAATAATTCTTCATGAGCAGGTGTTTAGTTCTTTCAAAAGTGCATGCATGACCTTTAAAAGAAATTACTCTTTGGAGAACCCTCCTGAGTGGGTTATTTCTGCTTTACAAATGAAGCTTAGTTCAAGGTCCAGGGGAAGCTAATGGGAAGTATATTCACCAAGCAGTCATTTTCTCTAATTGAATTCCTGGAGAGGAATAGCTGGAGGAACTGGTGGCTGATCTGTTTGCCGTGCCATCTGGCTAAGGAGAAGTGAGTGACAGAGATCTTTAGTAAGAGAGGTACTGCCTTTCTTGGGTGAAAATAAGGGACAACATGAAACATAGAGGATCCTTTAGAAAAGCATGTTTCCCTTAACATGCCAGGATTTTTTTTTTTTTTCTGAATTTCCCTATGGCTGTGACATATAAAATTCAGTTATTATAAACTTTTACTTTCTTGTTTAAGATATTATGTAAGTTCAGTGTAACTGTAATGCATAATTATTTCATAATAATTTCTTGAAACCTCTTTGCATGTGTGAGTGAAGCCTAAGCCTTAAGGGTTTTAATATTCAGCATGTTTCTGCAATCTGGCAAGGTCATCTTTCTGCTGATATATTTGAGTTAGGAATTTACACAGCAAATGCCATAATTATTAAGTGTGAGAGAAAGCTAGAATTCTAAAAAATTGAGATGTTTGAAAATAGAACCTGACCTTCTCTAATGCAGGGTTCCTCACACCCTCCCCAACATACATACATGCTTTAGTTAATATTTCAGTTCACACATCATGGTACAAGCAAACATAAATCGATCAGAAGTTTCCCCCTTTTGCACACATCTACAGTTTTCAAAGTAAGTCACCTTTTTCCTTCCTTCAGAAAGTGAATAAAAATTTTCCTCGCAGAAATCAGAATGTGAATTCAGCTATTTGAGAACAAATGTGCGGCAGTGAATTAAATAATTTTGCATATTTTTTTGTCAGAGAAGAGTTACTCTTACGAACAAGTAACTGTCATCTGTTCTTTGTTGTAATTTAACCTTCAGCTAATGCATTATGTCAAACTTCAGCACATACAGGATAAGATTGTTCTAATTTTAAGATTGTCATAGTTTCTAGTATTAAAAAAGCAGCATTCACCCATCTGCATTTTCACAATCTTTAAGAGGCTTAAGAATTACAACTTAACGAATATAAAATAAAATTAAAAAGTCATTTGTTATATCTGCAGAACATTTATGCTTCTTTGTGCTTTTGTGTACAGAGCTGAGTACTCTGCCTCAAAATCTCCCGTTTGTCAAGGCTGACATGAACAGTCTGCTGGCAGAGAGGGAAATGTGATGGAAACCTCCTGTCCTATAAGCTTTAAAATTAAACTGATGTCTTGTTTCTGCCGTGTATGAGCTAAATTAACATTCAGTAATTCATTTTCCTACTACTTTGAAGGCAGAGTGGTTTCTTCCAAAGTTAACTTTAGTGTTACCAGCTGCACATCATGATATGTTGTCAAACTACAGACAGTTTTATGGTAGTATACTGATTATATTTATGAACACTGCTAACAATTCGCTTCAATCTTGAAAATATTTATGCAGACCTGTTCCCCTTTCAACTAATTGTATACCAGGAGACAAACTTTAGAAACATTTTGATGTGGCTTTAGCTTGAGTCATCAGTAAACCAAGTTCCATTCTTTTCCACAAGTCTTTGCTTACATTCTCAGCTGAAAAAGGAGCTAATATATTGCTGATAGTGCATGAAATGTACTTGCTACCAAGGTCTATCTTTTTAAGGTGTGAAAAGTCTTGGAAAACAGCTTTTTGTCATTGTCTAATTACTGATGAGAGCAAGCATGGACTATACCATGCTGTACTTTTATGCTACAGCAGTCATATTGCCTTCTGTATTCCCACATTTCTAAGCAACAAAAATGGTTTTTAAATTGTTGTTCTCACAAGCTACGCTAGACCTATATTGATGAACTGCTCTGCCGGCTGCCTTGCAATTAGCCCCTATGGTTCAGAACCATGCCAAGGAACTGGAAATGGCTTCAGCTGGAGCTGTACTAAATCTCATGGCTATTCTCTCCTCTGCCATGCAAAATTGTCCACGTACTCATTGCAGAAAGTGCATTGCCTTTTTTCTTTTTGGAGGTGCAATTTGCCTTATTGATGGACCATTACTACTGCAGTTACTTTTATAGTCACAGTGCATGAAAGGATGTAGTTTGACCAGCTGACATAAATAAATCCTATCTTCAAAATTAGACCATGGTTGTGCTGAGTATTCTGCTTCCTTTGTGTGTTGGACTAACAAACAGCTCCAGATGCTTTGCCACATACAGCTAGTATTTATTGCCTGAAAAAAAATCACGGAATAAATTGATCATCAAACAGTAAGCTACAGTCAAATACCAGAACAATCCTAGCTCAGCCTGCCAGGATAAAGCTAGCAGGTGTCTAAGTAAACTGCAATCTTCTGGAACAGAACTAAAAGTTTTGCTCTTTGGAGTTGCAGTTCTTGTGGTGGCTGAAGACAGATTTATATAAATGACATGGAAAACTGAATACCCTTTGGTAGTAATGTGCACGTGTGTAAATTTTGTGTGATAACATCTTAGTATTTGCTCTCAAGCAATGACATCATTTGGTGGAAATGAAGCAGCATGTGGCAGCCAGCTCAGCCACTCAGGAGGTGGTGGCAACAGGGGAAAGCTCTCACCGTCACTCCCTGGGTAGTCCCAGGTCTCTGCCTCTTTCTGGAAGGTCTTCAAGCCCTCCATCAGCTACGGACTCAGCAGGGCACAGCAGAGGTCCCAGCACCCTGGTCTCTGCTCTTTGAGGTGGTGTGGAGCCCGGGTGGCAGTCTGCAAAGGTCCGGGCCGGACCTTTGCTGAGGAGCCCATTAGAAGGATGACACCATGGATGAAAGCCCAGGTCTTGGCATATAGTATAGGCTGAACAACTGCAGCAGGGAGCTTGTGGTTGATTTGGTCTTCCCCTTGGTACATGAATAAAATAAAGTGTGGTCCTTTAAAGCAAGGTAGATGTAGTCACTCCATATAGTGCTCCTGGGAAAAATTCTGATTTTAAGTGACTTTTTCTTTTTCTTTTGAGGAACTTCTGTTGACTAGAAGTGGTTTCCCACCTTGGACAATTGGTTTTTTTGTCAAATGTGCCAGCCACAGGCAATAGAGAGCCATAAACACCACAATACCTGACAACCTGCTCCCTTCCACTAAAGGATTTCTTGTCAGAGGCAAACTTAGTCCCTATTTATCTGAAATCAAATCTGGGGCAGAGAATCTGCTTCAACCAGAGCAGAAAACAGCTCCCTTCCTTCAATACCCTTAGTGTGGGGCTCCAGTACAGAATTGGTGAGGGAACATATAGTTCACCTGTTGAAATGACTCCATTTTGAGCTTTTATCCTGCTGCAATACTTGTTTAGTCCCAACACTTGAATCAATTTGTGTTCCTCAAAAAAAAAAAAAAAAAGAAAGAAAGAAAGAAAAAGAGGCAGCAATTTGACAGAAAATGACAGCAATTCAACACAGTTTTGACTTCCAGGAAGGTGAGATTTTTCTTTTTTCCCTTCTTCTCTCCCCTCATCAGACCAGATCAGCTCCCCCATCAATTCTGTGCCTGCTGCCAGCTCTGCACTGTCCCTTTCCTTCCTGTGCCATCACTCAATAAAGTCATGGCATTAATAGCTGGGTGAAATCATGTTTCTCACCGTGATGGATCATTTCTAGAGGAGCCACTTTCACTCAGTACCAACTAGTCTTCCATGGGAAGGGCTGCTGGGTGCTCAGCACTTCTGAAAGTGTAACCATTTAACGTCCCTGCCTGTCTGTGGCTCTAGGAAACCAGTTTGATGCAGTGGTTAAAATCATACTTCAGCTGTATTTTATATAAGCAGCTCCAGGTACTTAAAAGTGTTTTGGCTTCCAGCGGTGGTGGAAAGAGTGGGATGATATGAGAAAACATAGGTACCTCTTCTAAATTTCACCAGAAATCCTAACAGATTGTCTCACTCTCCCTACAGCCTGTGTTTCACATGAGCTGTTTGCTGAAGGACAACTGGAGGGAAAAACCTTTAATCACAATCCACGCCGTTGGGTTTTCAGTCAGCAAACCTCCATCACTTCAATCAGCCACCTAAGAGGGAGAGACGCTGCATCCCGGCTATCGAGCTACTCCTTCCATCAGTTTATTCAAAGCAAGTTTTCTTTGACGTCCATCCCCCATTTTACCTTCCCTTGTTCTACTTCCCACCTTTAACCCTCTCTTGGAGAGCAAGATACTTTATGACTGCAGTTAAGGTTCTCAAAACCCAGACAGAAAAGGCAAGTGCTGGTGTCTGATGAGAAGCAGCAATCAGCCTTCAGCCATCAGACGCCCTTCTGTCCGCATAAGTAGGAAACTTTTCACAATTCAAGTTTGTTTACTGCCTGAGCTAGCTAAAGGCCATGAAATGCTAATGTTAACGCTACAAGCACATTACTGCCTCTTTAATTTATTTCAGCTAACTTCTGTTGATGGCATTTGGGTAAGCTAAACTGCCAGTTGAACTGAATTTGTTGTGCAGTTCGACGTAAAAACCATGCTGGAAATAGATCTGTGTTCAGAGGCATCTAATTAGGAAAACATCATGAGAGTGAATGCAAATGTTTTCCAAGGCACTGCATCTGTGCACCATGCATCAATTGCATACCGAGATTGCAATATCCATTTTCCAAGTCATAAAAGCCATCTAACGAGAAAAACATACACTTTCAGCCTGCCTGCGTGAAAGAAAGACCAAACCTCAGGTTTTGGTGCTTAAGCCTTTGTGTGTAAATTTTCCCAGTGAAAAAAAAAAAAAAAAGGAAAATAAGAAGGAAATAAGAAGGAAAACTTGCGGGACAGGGTATAACAGAAATCTGTGCAATGTTTATTTGCTAGAGTTGTCGTTTAGAAATGCCTACTCCTATAGCATGAGGCTGCGTACAAACACTGATGTGCAAGGTATCAACACAAATGGATCATTTTTGCAGGGTCACATACTATGAATTACTCTGACCATGCTGACCTGTGCCCCCCTCTTTCTTCTGTTATTTAAACGTGTGTTTATGTATTCAAGTGCACAGATATACAGATACATGTACATACATGTAATCACATGCACCAAAAAAGTTCTGCTGCTTCCTGAGCAGTATGCAGGAATCAAGGGCTTGGGGTTCAATATTTAGATGGAGGAAAAATAAGGTTGAAAATTGTTCAGATTATCCATCAGTTACATTAAGCACAGTCTTTCTCACAAATCCATGGTGCACCCATTCTTTTTTTCCTTTTTTGACTTTACTATGGAGAAAAATGAAGGCATTTGCTTCACTGGGCATGTTTCCAGATGTGAGATCTGCTGCTTTGTGATCTGATCTCTTAGACTTGGTGCAAGTTATACATTGGGTAGGCAGAGCATGTTAGTAGTGTGAGGGAGAGTCTCTCATATATAAAGTTACTTAGTCCATTATACACTTCTCCTTCACTGTCTTTCTGCATCTTGCTACTAAGGGGAATAAAATTTCTACAAAAGATGAAAAAAACTATTAGGAATATAATTAACAATTAAAAGCCTTATTGGAAAATAAAACAAAACCCCAAACATTTACTGTTTTTTTTTCTTATATATGCCAAAATTGATAGCTACTGACATACAATAAAAATCAGTGAAACTATTTTGTAGTGTATTAAAATGAAGTACCAGATTTTGGATATAATAGCAAAAAAAAAAATTAATTATTTCAGTAACTGGGTTAAAATACAAGTGTTAACATTCTTACACACTTAACATTATTTCTTGGTGAGATTTTATGAAGTTTTTTATTAAAGCAATTAAAATACTTTGAAAGCATCAGAAGTGCTGTAGAGTGTTTCTCCTGTGCTTCTAAAGTGTTATAGAAATCTTTAAGGATCTGTGCAAACTCTCCCTAAAAAAAAAGAACTTGCTTCTAGTGACTAAACCTGACTAAAAATAACTAGTCCATCAAATCCAAAAGAACAAGCAATTTTATTCAAGTTCATTTGGGAATTTGATTATTCTTTTGAAAATGGTAAAAAACAGCAATCCTGAAAACCCAGGCAGAAAAGTAGATTGATCTCCTACGTCTGCTTAGTTGCTCTCCTTTAAGGCAACAGATACCTCCCTTTTCTTAGAGTAAGTATATCAGTTCTGGCCTCTCACATCTGTAGAAAACTGCTTTTCAGGAAGAACTTATTCAAAAAGTCGCTACAGTTCTATTTCTAGAACAAATGGGCCTTTAATGGTTTACAGTCTTATTTGAATATTCATGCTAATGTGCTTTTTTTCCATTTAGGAAATAATTGTGTGGTAACCAAGTACTCTGATTAGCTGCAAAATGTCATTCTTTTAGGAAACTAATTTACACTGATTCTTTACGAGATTGAGGAAAATACCATGTTCATTAGGAAAATTAAAAACACCATATGTTTTCACCTACCTGTCCTATCTCGAGTATATACAGCATACCATTTACAGCTTTAGTGCTTTCCAAGGATCTTCCTGCTTATAAACTTTAAAAATCCTGACTGGCCATCATTCTTTAGAAATGAACACACAAGCAAAACAGTCACTGCAGATCCCACTACATAATGCTATACAAAATACTATTAAGGTGTAAGAAATATGAGGAAGAAGAGAAAGGAAAATGGAGAATTTAAGCAGGTATTCTCACTCAACTGGTATGAAATGTCATAATTCATACAATCTCAGCACCTTTTTCATGACTAGACATAACGAAGTCAAGAGTTCACATTAAAGAAGGATGTTCTCACTGATATCCTTAGTTACAGACACACATGCACATGCCCACGCCCACCAAACACCTAATTTGGTACCTCCCGAAGCTCTTTTAAAACAAATTTACCAGTAATTGCATGTTCCCAAATTCTGCAATTACAGAGGTCAGCCCAGTGTCAACACTGACTGTGATAGTATTCCACAGACCTTTTTGTGGACTGTCCTGCTGGAAATTAAAAGACAAAAAAGTTTAACAAATTTTTGTGGTAATAGTTTTTGACAGAGCCCTTTAAATCTTCAGTCAGATATGAACTGATTATGGTTATTTGCGTATTTCACTTATTTCCTAAAAGTACCAGTAATGCAAAACATATTGGAACTGTCTTCAGGGACTCTATTTTTAAATTTTGTCTAATAAGCAATTCAGTTATGAAGTGTATTTACAGTTTTTTTTCTCCAATTAATTGTTTTAGTGATAGCTATTATTTGCTGTCATGTATTAAAGAACACAAGAAGGAAGGGAAAGAGGAACCCTAAGGCATTTCTGCACCATTACCCATTTATTAAAGCACTTAAGAGTGTGTGCTACCCATACATTTTTATGTGAGATCCATTACAAAAAGTACTGGCCATACTGAATTAATGGGAGCTTTGCCTTGGAGACTGAACTTCGTAGCCCAGGCTTTAGGCATACCCTCATTTTGCTTGGTGATCGGGGACTCATGGTTGCAAAAAGTAGAAGTTTAAAGTCTTGCTGACAAAGCTAATAAGGCCATGAGAAATTGAATTACACAGCATTGCACAGAGGAACAATTGGAGAAAATACAAATTCTGCTTGAAGAACTGAGAAAAATTGGTGCAACATTTACAAGAATGGTATGTTAACTTCTGCTGTCCTTCTTTGCTGCCTTCTCATAGTTTCATCTATTGTCTTTTTAGCTTCCTACATAAAGAAAACAATTTTATGTAAGCGTTTCCCTTAGTCTTTAATGAAACAATTGATGAATACTCAAAATCCCTGGGTTATTGAACTTATTTATCCTGAAACCTGTGAAGAGTGTGCTTGATGGTTTCCAGCTGCTGTATACTAGCCCAAGTGAGTGGTGCGGTTAATGTGCCTGAGGGAAGGGATGCCATCCATAGAGACCTGGACAAGCTTGAGAAGTAGGCCCATGTGAGCCTCATGAGGTTCAACAAGGCCAAGTCCTGCACCTATGTCGGGGCAATCCCCGTTATCCTTACAGGCTGGGGGATGAAGGGATTGAGAGCAGCCCTGCGGAGAAGGACTTGGGGATACTGGTGGATGAAAAGCTAGACATGTCCTGGCAATATGTGCTCGCAGCCCAGAAAGCCAACTGTATCCTGGGCTGCACCAAAAGCAGCGTGGCCAGCAGGTTGAGGGAGGTGATTCTCCCCCTGTACTCCACCTGGAGTACTGTGTCCAACTCTGGGGTCCCCAGCAGAGGAAAGACATGGACCTGTTAGAGTGGGTCCAGAGGAAGGCCACAAAGATGATCAGAGGGGTGGAACACCTCTCCTATGAAGACAGGCTGAGAGAGTTGGGCTTGTTCAGCCTGGAGAAGAGAAGGCTCCAGGAAGACCTTATTGCAGCACTTCAGTACTTAAAGGGGGCTTATAAGAAAGATGGGGACAAGCCTTTTAGTAGGGCCTGTTGCAATAGGACAAGGGGTAATGGTTTTAAACTAAAAGAGGGTAGATTTAGAGTAAATGTGAGGAAGACATTTTTTTAGAGTTAGGGTGATGAAACACTGGCACAGGTTGCCCAGAGAGGTGGTAGATTCCCCATCCCTGGAAACAATCAAGTTCAGGTTGGATGGGGCTCTGAGCAACTTGAGCTACTTGACAATGTCCCTGCTAATTACAAGGAGGTTGGACTAGATGATCTTTAAAGGTCCCTTCCAACCCAAACCATTCTATGATTCCATGATTCTATGGACCCTACCATGCACGTTATTGCACAGCCAACTCTTAAGGCAGGTGATGAAATATGACCCATTGAAATACTGGCCAGGGCAGAAGAGGGGCAAAAGAGAGGGTGAATCACCTCTCCTGACTCCAGGGTGCAGAGTCGACCTATGATGGTTGGCTATATACACATACCTATATTGTAACATATGTACATTTTTACCTTATGTGTAGAACATATGCGTGATCCCAGGTGCAGACCCTTATGCCCCACAGACATTGGCATATCACAAGACCGTCAGAACACATTTTTCTTTATTGAGCTACTTAAAACTAAAGCATTGAAGTTTGGTTGTTTTTTTTTACCAGGAGCTCCCATTTAACTATTTTCCTTCTCCAAAGCTCATTTTGCTGTGTGTTAAGTTTCCTCCAGCAGATATTTTTGCTGATAAACTCACATTTTTGTCCTCTAATAGGGCACTTAGGGTAGTCAATAAGATTTGGGAAACCACTTTGCCCTGTCTGTACTTAAGCCAGATCACAATGATGGTAAATGAACTCCTTTTAATAATTCATTGCAGCAGAATCTGGTTTACTTTTAGCTAGCTCTTACAGAAGAGAAAAGGTGTTCGGCTTCTGAGCTTCCTCTTGCAGAGCTGATGAATTGCTCCCAGGCTGCTGTCCAGATGGTGCTCCAAACTGGACTGCCAGAGAAGATTCCCCACATCTTCCCTCCCGACACCCAGACTACAATACCTCCATGCCTTGTGCTGGCAGCCCTGATACAGGAAGTGATAAATCGAAAAGGCAATTACCTGTGTATCTTCCCATTATAACAAAAAGGGAAGCTTTTTACCTGCTGATGGACACATTTAATTAAGCCTTCCCGCCTCATTCACCACAGACAGCAGCAGATCTCAAGCCCCCGTGTACTCACTGAACAGAGGAGCTGTGTTACGCATTGCAGCATTTGGGATCATGATAGGACAAACAACCCAAACACAACCTAGAAAAAATAACAGTAGTTTTCCACAGATAGGAAATGGGGCTTTCAGGCAGGATGTGTCATGAGAAAGCTTCGAGAAAGCAGCAGTTTGTGTTCAGCTAACGCTAGCCCTGTCATAGCTGTGATGGGCTAAGGCTACTAGGTGAAGCAAGGTTTGCAGAAAAGGATACAATTATTTGTTCGCGTAGGTGGTATAAAAAACTGAAGAAAGACACATTTGGGGTACATGAATCCCCAAAATTACCTGAAAAAGAACTCATCTGCTTTGGTCTAACAAAAGTTATTCCCCATACACTTTACCTCAATTATGTATATGTATAAAGTAACATATTACCTAATAACTGTATTTAAATTGAAGACGTGCTGATTGTGTTACAAGCATATATTAATTTAAACATATGTGCATACATAGGTGCCTGTAAATTAAACAGTGTGTTATACACAGAGATGCAAAACCCTGTCTGTATTTGTAGACAAACACTGCCCCCCCCACCCCGCCAAAAAAAAACCAACCCAGTTTTATTATTAGTGTAAATCAATATAGTGTCATCAGCTGGAAAAGGAGTGGTATTCAATTCTACTAGCTGGGACTGTGGCCTGTAGCATGAATTCCCATTATATGGGACTTAGGGAAGGGAAGCACGGACCTCCCTCTGCAGAAGCTGTTTGGTGAAAGCCTTCTTGCAGAAGTTGCAGCTTCTTCGGAAGTTAACTTTAGGACAGAAAAGCTGTGAATAGCCCCCTCCCTCCCCCAAGTGTAATGACAATTAAAAAAGGGTTCATAAAACATGGAAATTAGTGTCAATTAGGATTAGTCTCATGGGATATTCTCCCATGACATATGATCAAATGTCTTTAAAAGCTGTACCTAACACCCTTATTTTTATAGTCCTGCTGCTCTTGTATTTGTCAGTCAGGACCTGGTTTTTGCCATCTGATAGATGCTGTCTAGGTTGACTTGGGTCAAATTCAGCATTCAGAAGCACTTATGAGTAACCACAGGAACACTGCCCATGTCTCAGAGGTAGCCAAGAGGAGAAAACAGCAAACAGTTATTTGGATTACACTTCGACTTCAATTTGTCAGCTGCACCATCACCAGCAAGAAAAGAGAAATGGAAATGTCATAAAAGTTTGTAACCTTTAAAATGTATGTACATTTTTAAAAAAAAGACCCCAAAGCCCCGCACAAAAACATGTGCATGTACCAGCCTGCAGCAGTGTTTTCAGCCTTCAATGACTTCACCACGGCAGCCTGCAGTCCTGCTGCTCTGTAGTTGGACCTGACCTTGGGAGCTTGCGAGTGCAGGGTGGCATCAGTCACTGCTCCCGGAGTGTCCCAGCAGGTGCCACCGGAGCTGGTTTGCACCACTGCCCTCGCCACCATCTTGGAGCACGTACAGAGGAAAACCCATCACAGCCCACCCTAAACCTGACAGCTCACAGCACGACCACACCATCAATTTTTAACAATAGAAGTGCACCATAAATACGGGTTTGTCTTTGCAGCTAGAGGGCATTTTGGCTGCACGTGTCAAAGAAATTTCTGTGTTTGTCCTTTGAATCTTCTTTTAAGGGGATTGCTCAGCTCTTTGAAGAATTAAGGTTATACCTGACATCTTCCTATATGGCCAATACTCTTAGTTTGTGAAAATCCTGGGGTGTTTTCTGTATACATGAAAATGCTATTTTGAGAATGAAGAGTGTTGGAATAAAGGTGTTTTGGAGTAAACACCTACTAACATCCTGGACATATTCAGACAGTGTAAGAAATTACCTGCATAAGGAAAATAATGTCTGTAGAAATCATGTAGTGGAAAAAGAGGGATAAATAGCAAGCTTTTGCTAAAGGTATAGGAAATATTTGAATTTTTTTAGAAATCAGTCAACTTTGCAAGTTTTTCTCCAGAGTAACATACGTTGTTATAATCATTGTGTTTTTAATTTTCTTTTTTTTTTTTTTTAAACAAATGTATATGTATGTATTGATTCAGCAGATATTTTCAAGCACTCTGGGGAAATGTTGAGATGTAATTGACATCCTTCATTTTTTTTTTCTTTTAACATTGACACTTCTTCAGACAGAATATATTTAGGTTTGGACCCAAGAGTACCCTGCTGGTTGAAAACATCAGCTATAAAAGTTATCTGAAAGTCATTAAAATACCATAGATGCTCTTTTCAAACAAGGTCATTGGTTAACAAAACATCAGAAAGTTTCTGCACACTATAAAACACATAAAAAAATAACTAGGTTGCAAAGCCAACCATCTGAGGTTGAGAAATGCCAGAATTAGATAACCCTGCAGTATTAATGGTACTTGCTCCTCTGTGATGAAATGTGTTATGACACAGGTTTTTTTTGACTTCATAAGCCTATGTCCTCCCCCTTCCCCAGCCCACTCCTATTTCTATGAATAGGAAATTACTCCTTATTTTCTTTTATACTACCTGTATTTTATTTAGAATTCATTGTTTAGAGGCTGAAATGAACATAAAATTATTCATTGGCTCCCTGGAGATTTCATTATTCTAATTTCATTTCACGAACGCTGCCACCAGTGTCCAAGGGCTCCACAAACATTTCTGAGTGTCTCTGCATGAGGTCATGGTGAGATGAAGTAGCAGTTGTCTGCATCCTGTAGCACAGGAAGCTAAGGTATAGGGAGATGGAGGTCAAACTTTCACCTGATTTTTGGGACCCCGCATTATGACCATATTTGGAAAAAATTTATAATTTATATATATGCAAAGCTGTGGTAAAACTTGGTAGGTGGCTGGATAGTAGCACATGTTAAACCTAAAGCCAGAAGTTTCCTCATGACCCCCAGCAAGGTGTGCAACTGAAGAACCAGGGAAAAGGGATTTCTTTTGCAAATGTGGAAGTATTTGTCTTCTTCCCAAGGGTCAGGAGAGAAAAACTTTAGTGTTTTGCTATCAACAGCAAGGAGGAAAGCAGGTCGTTACAACTGAGGCCCTCCAAGTGCAATTCTGCTCCCACGGGAAATTTTGTTTTGAAATCACAAGTCATTTAGTCCAGAGGACACTTCAGGGATTATTCCTCCCCTGCTCTGAGCAGGGCCAGCATAGCTCAGGTGACTCAGGGCTTGTCTGCTCGAATTTGAAGTACCTCCAAGGATGGAAATGCCAGAACTTCTTTGGGAAACCTGCCACAGAGCTCGGTTGAGCAGAATCAAGCCCTGTGTGAAAACCAATGAAGGCTGAAGTCTTGTGTCTACAGAATGACCTTGAAGAAAGCATCTGATCCCTGCAGCCTTCCCTTCCTCATTGGTATGATGGGGGGCATATAAAGCATTCAGGTTTCCGAGTTACTCAGTTACACTCCTGATATGTGCTGTAGAAGTACCAATGAAAGACTATACCAGCAGCTTTCCCCCTGTGAGCTGAGTCTTCAGCACTAGAAATGTTGCTCTACCCTATTCAGAGGGGAGTCCTATCTTCTCAGTGCAAATAAGATTAAATGAAAAGCTCAGACATCTGACCTTAATATTCTGCCGTCTTTGAGGTGACATCATGTCACTGACAGAGCCACAATAATATTTGACACTGCCACTGTTACTAAATGCTGAAGTTTTTGTTTTTGATTAAAACTGCAAAAGCTAGAAGGTGTACTGCCAAGCATCATCATGACACAGACATCAGCTGTGCATAACTTTGTCTACATAGCAAGACCTGACGAATTTAAAGTTGTGGTGAATTTTGCCAAGGTGTTAGCTCTTGGTCTCTGTCATTTTTCATCTCTGAGTGGACTACTTTTTTTCTTTATTACAAACTTATCTGCCTGCTTGTCTTATGCTAAACCCTTAATAAAGTCTTTGGGACTTCAGTGACTATAAAAATAGGAAAGATTTTTGTCCTGTCAGACCTGAGTGTGTATTTTACAGGGACTATGCAGACTTTGGAGATGAGTTTCTGTTATCAAACCATACAAGAAACAAGTCAATATATTGCTAGGTAAACAGGCAAGACCTTGTTCTTTTCTCATGTGGCCCAGGATATGTTCTTTATTGAGCTCTAAAGGCTGCTTCAGAGCCCATGTGCTGGAAGTTGTTTCATTTGCATACCGGTAACACCATTTTTCCTCCAGGAGCTGTGCTTTTTGTTAGTGTTTGTGGAAGATGCCCCAGGGTCTGGGATATGCCCTGATTTCCATGGATCTTGAGGTCTCTGATAAGTTCAAACACGTCAGCACCCACTGAATGCGCTGCTGGTTCAGCTGCCTGGTCAGTTGAGCAATCGCTAATTTGCATGGCAAAATTTTAAGCCTCTTTCAGGGCCAGCACACACAGCCAAAGAAGTGCTGCATGGGAACCCTCAGTGAAGCACTAGGCAAGTTGTTTTTACCCTGGACTCAGTATTGGCGAATTTCATCAAGCCTGCTGAGACTCAGTCCTTGTCCAGCCTTGTCCTGGCTGTTCTGTTTTTCAGACAATACAGCATGGAGAAAACACATCAACGTGATAATCATTGGATGCGGCCAAAACTGCTTTCTGTTCTTCAGATAATGCGAGTGTTGGAAATGCTTTTGTTTGCCTCCCAGGGCAGAGAATGGAAATGTGTAGCTTGCCAGGAGGATGGAAATTCTGAAAGTTGCCTTTATTTTATAAGTGAAAAAAAAAAATAGGTCCAAATGTTTCCTTTCTGTTTCCAGCCTATTGTGGCTCTAAGTGGTGTCTTGGGCTGCTTCCAGGCAATTGAGGGAAGCTGCGAATTCACCCAAAGGGTGGGAATCTGCCCTGGTGTTGGCAAGAGACTCTCAAAGCTCCCACCTAGAAGCTGAATCCCCACAAACCTCTGCAAGACCCTGAATCCAGGGGAAAGAGGCTACCAACAGGCAGATGCCGTGGGGTGCACAGGCCTAATTTAATAGATGGTTTGTTGGCCTCAGAGCCTCAGGCTCAGGTTACTCTCTTATATCTAGGGCCAACTGATTGAACTGTCAGGAGACCAAGCTCTTTTTATGCTGGATGTTACTGAAAATGAAAGACTGTCATGAAAATTTTGGGTCCACTGAGTGGTCTTTTCCAGTGAGAAACCTAATCATCAGGCTATGCTGAAACAAATCTACTGAGAATAATCACAATTAGTAGCAGTAGTCTTTTGATCAAACATATGCTTCATGACATCCCCAGCTTTGGCATAAAGCTTTCTGCATGTTCCTGAGGAGTCAAACACTGACCATCTCCATCTCCTCAGGGTGCCACCTATGGAAATGGATGTGGTTTTTGCTGTGCCGTGTTAGGAGGGGATGGGACAGCACTGAATACACCTCCCAGGGACCTCCTGTGTGCATGAGTGTCTGGAATGTGGTTCATAGCTGTAAAGGGGGATCATGGGCTTGCTGTACTTTCAAGGTTGATGCAGAGCACTTTCTATCACTCAGACTTCATCCAATTCTTTTTCTCTTCTAGTCCTAGTCAGTGTAAATGACACCCTTCACCTTGACCTAAGCATTTGTCCATAAAAGTCTCTGACTTGTATTCTCATGCTGAACGGATTAAGAAGCTCAACGTCTTGCTGTGAGGACTAAAGAATAAAATATGAATTTATAAAAATAACCAGGAGACGCTGTCTCCTAGATAAAACAATATTTGCTAAAGCGTGGGCTATAAAAATTAAGATCTGCCTATGCACCTACACACAGCTAAGAGAAACACAACACTTGAGAGTGATGTGACTGGAAGTGGCTGATTGCTGTGGTTTCATGGTGCTATAGCATGTTTCCCTGCTCCCTTCCACCAAGCGCAATGCAATGATAGTACAAGGGTTGGGATGATAGCTTTCACGTTGATCTTGACATTCTCCGTGCAGATGACGAAGAGTGTTTGCGTGTATGGGCATGCGTGTGCACATCTGCACACTGTAATCACAGATAAGCTACTCATGGCGACGGTGACAGCTGGCTCTGTAATGCCAGATTGACCAGAAATAACCTGCAATCCCACATGTTCCCAGTGCACCAACTCCCTCTGTTTGGTCTGGCAAACCACATTCAGCTGTGCTGTACTCCTGCCAGGGGCCAGTGAAGAGCAGCCTAAATCCCAAACATATCCTGCATGTTGCAAGCCACCCATGGGAGCAAATGCACAATTGGGTGGTCACATCTACACTTTTTAGCTGCTAAATCCCAAGGTCTGCCCTGAAACTAGCTTCACCTTCTCTCTAGAGTTTTGTCTTGTCTTTCTTTGAAACGACAGGAAAACTGCAGAGTTATTTTTAACAGCACCTCATCAATACTGTGTTGCCCATTGCCTTGGTTCACAGCTCCTCCACCTGAGGTGATTCTGGTTACAAATACTGTAAAGGGTTCACCTTCAAGGATGTCGATTTAATTAGAAGTGCAAAGAGCTATGGCCCAACATGTCAGAGACTAATGAATGAGTTTTTGTGGTTGGTGGAGAGCAGCTTGCCAAGATATCCATTCATTTCTGTACATGCATGATGAAATGCAACTGAAGCTGTCGCCATTTTAAAAGGAAAATCTTATTAGAGACCGGGCAAGGATAGCAAAATAAAAGAAATTACTTTTGGTGCTTCATCTGTTTGTATGTATGTTCAGGTGTGATTATGCAGTCTGCTATCAACTTTAATTAAGCTTTCTCTTTGCTCTTGACCTTGGGGCTTAAATATAATTTGTTCTATAGGAAAGACAGGTGGTACGAGCTCAGTGTTTTAAAGTTCAAATTGATTTAGGTTACATTTAATTTAAATTTCCTTATGGAAGCATATAATTTTACTATTACTAATGTTGGAGCAATTACACAGAGGTAAAGAAGCCGGCACAGAGCAGAGCCTTACAGCCCTCTAATGCTTTTCTCCATGAACAAAAGTATCCCTGCCTTCTACCTTTGGTACAATGTCATTTAAATCCAACAGAGTCCCAGTGAGCTCCCACTTTTCTGTGAGTCTCTGGCTGCCCAGACAGATGGGAGGTGACAGCTGGCCATCAGTCACCAGCACACTGGTGTGCACAGGCACAGATGAGCCCCAGCAGACCTGCCCCCACCTGGGAACAGAGGTGAGGTCCTTAATGCTACCAGCCTATTTATCCTCACCAGTATAAAAGGAGCTCTTTTCTTGGAACAGGAGAGATGTGAGCCCCTGGGAGCTGCAGCTCTTGGTAAAGCAGGCATAGAATCATTTAGGTTGGAAAAGACCTTTAAGATCATCCAGTCCAACCATCGACCATGCCCACTAAACCATGTCCTGAAGTGCCCTGTCTACACGCTTTTCGAACACCTCGAGGGATGATGACTCCACACCACTTACCTGGGCAGCCTGTTCCAATGCCTGACAACCCTTTCAGTAAAGACATTTTTCCTAATATCCAATTGAAACCTTCCCTGCCGCAACCTGAGGCTATTTCCTCTCGTCCTGTCACCAGCCAACTGACAGAAGAGACCAGCACCCACCTCACTACAACCTCCTTTCAGGTAGTTGTAGAGAGCGATAAGGTCTCCCCTCAGCCTCCTTTTCTCCAGGCTAAACAACCCCAGTTCCCTCAGCCGCTCCTCATCAGACTTGTGCTCCAGGCCCCTCACCAGCTTCGTTGCCCTTCTCTGGACACGCGCCAGCGCCTCAGTGTCTTTCCTGTAGTGAGAGGCCCAAAACTGAACCCAGTACTCAAGGTGCGGCCTCACCAGTGCCGAGTACAGGGGGACGATCACTTCCCTGCTCCTGCTGGCCACACTGTTTCTGATACAGGCCAGGATGCCGTTGGCCTTCTCGGCCACCTGGGCACACTGCTGGCTCATATTCAGCCGGCTGTCAACCAGCACCCCCAGGTCCTTTTCCGCCGCGCAGCTTTCCAGCCACTCTTCCCCAAGCCTGTAGCGTTGCATGGGGTGGTTGTGACCAAAGTGCAGGACCCGCCTTTTGGCCTTATTAAGCCTCATGCCGGGTGCCATAGGCAGGACGGCTGTTTGATTTCAAGCTTCTGGACTGAGCCTTATTCATCAGAGTTGAGCTCTCCACCCTTGAGGCTCCAAGGTGTTTGGGAATGCTGTGCACTAGGACTTGCCTTGGACACAGGGGAGTTTCTGGTCCCACTTTTCTAGTTTTACAGAAGCAGGGTGGTGGCCGCCCCAGGAAGGGACATATGCTGCAGGGGTGCAAGAGCTCGGTGTGGGGCAGCAGTGGTGGCTAGGACAGCGTGGGAGCTGTAGCAGGAGAGGGACCAGGAGATGTGGGAGATGCTGCCAGCAGAGATGAAGGGAAGTAGATGTTCCCTAGGATCCAGAGGCAGCCACACTGAGTGTCTGCAACCTTGAAAAAAAACTCTGAATATTGAGGGCAGTGTGGGATGAGAAGACAGGATGAGGCCTGCAAGGGGATGGGAAAAGAGATGATTTTCAAGCCCTCCATGAAACTGGTGTGCTTTCTTTAGGGAAAAGCTGCAGGATCAACCGTAGCAAGGCTCTAGCTGGTGGAAGATCTATCACAATACATGTTTCAATGCGTGCTTGGTATTTCTGAGTCCCTGGCTGCAATGCTCCCTTCCCTCCCCACACCACCCAAGGCCTCCATTGCACTACAAATAGCACTGAAACTACTTTCTCTATCAAACTGTTTAATCAGATTAACTTTGTTATCCCACTGGGACTGGAACTGTTAAAGAAAGCATACTGGAAAAACTTGAGGTGCAAAGATGTAGCTTAACTGAACTTGGGCAATTTTCCAAAATCATGTCACTGCATGTTACAGTTTTGATGACAAGTTTCCTTAATGACAGCATTTCTTCAGGTTTTCGACCTTGTTCTCCCATTGTGTTGTGGATTTCTCTACTGTCTCGCCATTATGCAATATCCTTTTATGAAACACCTATCTTACTTGCTTTCAATTAAATAAAAGAGTCTAAAGGGTTGAACTGTGGGGGGTTTATTTATGCTTTCTGACAGACTCAGAGAGTGAAAACTTGGCAGTTTCAGTGTAAAACCAGTAACTTCCACAATTTATCTCAAAGCTATTTTTTTGTTTCAGTACTCTGAGAAATTGGTTTTGGCATTACTCTTCCATGGGCAAGGGTAGGGATCTGTTTCTTTCACACTCAGACCCAGAGATTTTGAAATCTTCTATGTGTATATATTTCCCATTATAAAAAAAATAAAGTTACTGGCTAGAAATTCTGTGTGTATGTTTCTAGTCAGGCAGCATCAGAACAAATAAATACCTGCAGCAGCCTTCCTCCTGACAAGCACATTTCATAGACATGGGTCTTCATTTTATGCTCAAACGATTGCTCCAACAGGCAGGAAAGCTGCCTGCTTTCACTGTGGCTGTGTCTGGCTAGCTCTGCCCTCAGGGTCATCCCTGATGCTTGTCCCCTTACCTACCATCAGGCCTGAAAAGTACCAAGCACCTTCAGCAGGTGCCTGTGAAGGGGAAAATCGTTCACGTCAGAGGCATTTAAAGCAGAGCCAGGAGGAGGTTGCTGCAGGTGGGGAGCTGGCATACCAAATGCTCCCATGCTGAAGATCTGCTGGAAAGTTTACAGGGCTCTTGTCAACTCTGAAAATAGTTACAGGTCCTTTTTACGTCAATTCTAGCACTCTCCTGCCCTGAAATCCTGAAACAAAGGAGTGTAACATGCATCGTGAAAAAAGGAGGAATAGTTCAGAATGTCCAATAAAACCCCAGAGAAGCACACTGTATGACCCCCCAGCAGTGCTAGTGGTGTGTGCTGGGCTGGTGCACTTCCTACCTAGGTATTTTCTTTCTGAGGAGGTGGTGAGGTTCCCCTTAGGACACTCCGGCAAGCCCAGAGAAAATTAATGGTGAAAAGCACTCTCTTTTCCTTGCTGGAATGCCTCATAGTTGACAATGAGAGCCCATTAAGCAACTGCTGTGACCTAAAATAACCCAACTAAAACTATGAACAGACTGTCCAAACTGTATGCTTTTTTTCCTTTTACTTTTCCTTTCTTTTAAAAGATAGCTCCCTTCTCTGTGAGAACTTTTCAGCCTAATCAGGAAAATGGTGTGCTGGCAGAATTTGCCTTTCCAGTTACACCCTTTATCCCACCTCTTCACTGTTCATCTCTTCAGCACTGCCCCCCCCCCAAAAAAAAAAAAAAAAAAGCCCAAAAAGCCCAAAGCCCAACCAACCAAAAAAAACCTTCTTCATACATACCTGGCTGTGCAGGCAAAGGCTGTTGGGCATCAAAGTCTGAAGGCATTTACCGCAAATTACTTAATGCAAGGAATCAGGTGAGACCTATTGCCGTTCCCCCACCTGCAAGCCAGGGATGGGTATCATCTCCCCAGCTGCTGGGAAAGTGGGAAACCTGGTTGCACAAAGCTCCTCTGGACTCTCTGTTTGTCCCAAATAGTAGCTCAGGGTTGCTTTTGTTTGTTTTTCAACTATGTTATTTGGTGTAATAATACCTCACCTTGCTTGTAACTCCTAACTCCTCTTAGCTATGGTAACACTGCTATGGAGCTCACCCCGTTAAAAAAATAGTTGACCAAAAGAAAAAAGACTTTTAAATGATCAAAATTTCTTTGGTTCTGAATAGGAAATGCAAGCTCTGACCTAAAAACAAGGAGAGGGAAAAGCTGTACTGAGTTTAATGTAATTGTATTAATCAGACAGTTTAAGTGAAACAGTAATGGAATAAAGAATGATAAAAAGGTTCTTACAAAAGGCAGGAGTTGCTAACTCATTTGAGACAAAAGGGGAGAGTTAATTACTATCTGTGAATCATTAAAGGGTTAGCTGAGTTTGGGGTATGGGCAAAAGTAAAATGTGAATTTTGATGGTTCTTTTACAGGGAAGTGTCAGAGACACATCAACACCTTTCCTCTCATCTTGGTCCTGCATACCAATGCACCCCGCAGGGATTTGGCTGCTCCCAGCTGTATTGATCTGAGAAAAGAGTTTACTTCTACCTCCAAACCTTGACTAGATGACAGTAGGACAGGCACTTCCTTAAAGCTTCTGTTACATGTTTAGCTAGCCCTACAGCTCCAGTGCTGTTTGGAAAATTAAAAGCCAATAAAACCCCCAAGCCAAGGGGGGACCGTACACATGTTTACAGTCACGCATACTGAAGATCTCGCTGGAGCCAGGGCACGGAGCCAGGCACCCTGCAGGTCTGAGCCTCCATGTGTTGAGCAACAGCCCGCTTCCAGTCTGATTTTAACCAGCAGGAGATTTGCCATGAATTTCTGGGAATATGGGGCCCCCAAAGGTGTCTTCACTTCATGAGGAGGATGAATATTACCAGGCATATTGAATAAAGATGAGGAGGAAGTCTCGTTAAGTCAAGGATGTTTGGCACTTTCCAGATTGTCAGTCAAATGTAGATTTAGGGAGATGTTGGAATATTTCCACTACCAGCAGTCACCAGGAATTTAAAATGTGAATACTTCCTCCCTCCTTTGCACGCTCATTCTTGTCCATCACTGAAGGCAAGTTCTGGTGGGGAGCATGGCTACAGGACTCACCATCCCTGGGCTTGAGGGCAGCCAAAAGCCACAGGAAAAAAATGCGTCAAGCCTCAATTTTGCCCAAAAGCTTTTCACCTCTTTTCAGAGGACAAAAAGGAAAAGGAAGCTTGAATGGAAGCTGAAAATGGTCTGAGACTCCAAAGTCCTGAACGTTGCTGAGAAAATCAATTTTTATTTGTAAATGCAGTACTAATGCCCCATCCAGCTCAAGCTGAGCACACCAGAAAGACTCTTGTAGGAATCAAAAACTGAATTGCCCCAAAATGAAATCTGCAATAAAAGCTTAGTTTTCTGTGGAGTTTTTCAATGGGAAATATTAAAAGAAATTTCTTTCTGCATGTTTAAATTAGGTTCTTATTAACAAAATATTTGTCTATAGAAAAACAACACAACACAACAAACTAAGGCAAATGAATAACAATGTTTTTTCAACACACAGTTTTTTCATTCTGTTTGAAAATACTTCATGGGTAATTCTTAATTATTATTTTTTTACAGAGGCAAAAGTTTGGGTGTTGTTTGGGTTTGGATTTTTTTTTGTTTGTTTGGTGGTCTTTTTGGTGGTGTCTTTTTTTTTTTTTTTTTAAATGTGCTTTATCATCGTATTGGTCAAATAGGCAGACTAGATGGAAAGTGGTTCCTTACCTGAGTGACATCTCAGCACTCTTCCATAGGTCTGCAAGAAGTACATACCTCAAGGTTGTCTTCATTTGGCTTCTTCTGTAGCACTTGCCAGAACATTAGCACTTGGGCTTGACAGAGCTAAGGATACAAGTGCAATTTGATCCAAGACACTTAAGTATTTTGCTAACTTAGTGCCCTTATAACAGCATGATTGCATTAATAACAGTAGTGAAACAATTATACATAACTGCATTTTTCCATTTTAAACCAGCTTGAATTGAGCATGGCGCAGAAATGTTTGAATTAGCAGTGCCCACACTGTCACTAACCAGGGAAATTGCAGGAGGTTCTCAGCCTCCTCAAGTGTACCTAGTTTATTGCTTTCAGACCCCAGTTAATATTTCCAGCCAGTGCTGAACAGTGTGTTCGTGTTAGCACTAATCTCGGATGCTCTGCACCATGTTCTCTTGGTCAGGGCACACACAGGTAGCCAGAACACACACAAGGAGGCACTTAGCAAGGCGGCTCCAATGTTGTACTAAACCCACCAACTGTAGTATTCTGTCATTTATATTTGTATGTAAATTGCTTTGTATAAAACAAGCAATATTACTGCTCATGTAATCAAAAGATGCAACAAAGTGATGTGAGCTGACAGCTCCTCTGTAAAGATTTTTTTTCCTCTAAAGGAAGCCACGTTGATCTTAGACCTGGCATAACTTTTTCCTCCCCTTTCTTCTATTATGGGAAAAGCTGTTTGTTTTTTTTTCCCCAGTCCTTACATAAGCAACTAATTTCTGTGAGTGCTGCTCCCAAATGGACTAAAAATCCCTTCCCAGGGAGTAAGTAAAGTAACATCAACACATTTCTTCTGATCCAAAAAATATTGAAGCTGCACAAAAGCCTCCCAGTGGCAGATGAAGCGAATGCAGAGAGCCCCTGATGAGTTTCATTCAGAGCACTTGGGACTTGCGCTGTTCTACCTCTCTGCCCCGGGATAGCAAAAAAAGGTGTGGGTGAGTGAACACCAATTTTTTTTCCAAAGGTATGACCCCCACTTTCCTTTTCTGCCCAAGGTACAAGAAGATATTGTTCAGATTACGGAACTGATGTGGTGGTTACACTTAGGGAAAACCAAATACAGCAGAAGGCAACGGAAGCAGACGTCACAAATAAAGGCAGAAGACCCTTTTATTTCGCATAGACAAACTGCAAAGAGTGTCTCATTAAATTAATATTAAAAAAAAAAACCCAAATCAATCCCCTCACTCCACTGACGTCACTCATCCTAATTAACAACAAAAAAAGAACAATCAAGGACCCATTTTCTAATTTAAAAAAAAGTGCAAACATGACAAAAGACTTTTTTTTGTTTTTTCCAAATCAATGTTCCTGTTGAATTCACAAATAGGGTGATTTTTTTTTTTTGTGATTTTTTTTCCCTTTTAAATCTTGTCTGATGGAACTTCCAGTTAAAATGTTGTAGTTAAGTCTCCATGCACTTCGTAGAAAATCAGTAAAAACACAAACGCTTGTGAAGATCAGAAAACTGGACTCTTTTACCCAAAAATTCAGATGTCCAGTCAGATGAAGCTCACACTCAGACAGAAAAAAAGCAAGAGAGTCTTTGCACTGTCTGTCGTTCATATTATTTTTTTTTTGTCAAATATTTTGGCAATCTTCTTCTTTAATTATAAATATTGGAATTCAATAAAAAAAAGGTAGCTTTCATTGGATTTTTTTTTCAGTGTAAGTATTTACAGCCACTGTCCAGCCATGCTCTTTTTGTTATACCAGGGTGTAAGATTTTGCGTAGGGATTGTTTCCTTTCAAGTGGCCCCGGGAGTCCAGCAGGGATTCTTGGGAGCTGCTCATTTTTGCTGCCTGTCCTAGCTCAGCTCCTTCTCGCTGAGGTAACGTTGCCACAGCACCGGGTTGCCATGACTGTACTTCTCTTGTGGAGGATGTCTCCATGGGTATCGGCTCCAGGACGGTGGGGCGCTTCAAGGTTCGGCTTTTCTGCGGCTCCAAGCAGGCTTGCCCCAAACCCAGGTCTCTGCTCGTGCCCTGCACACCACGGTTCAATAAAAAGTCCATCCTAAGGTAGGGTGGCAAATGCATGAGATCACCTGGGGAGGCAAAAGTGAAAAACAAGTCCTTACTTATGGTCATGCACTGTGTTATGCTCACCTACTGGTGGGGGGGAGTCAAGCTGATGAATTTGCCCACCAAAGCAAAGTATCTGTAACCAATGCAGCTGCAGCATTTAGAGTTGATATATTGTTTGTCAGCCATTTACTATGCTATGATCTTACAGAATCAAGGGTCAACAATCTCCTTTTGGGCAGATCCATAAGAATTCACTATTAATATTTGTTTCCATAATAGAATGACTATAAGAAGTGCAATGTGTTTTACATGCACTCACAGCATGAAGAAGATAAACTGAAAAGACCAGGAAGTTTTTCTCAAAATCCTAAAAGAAAAGGTCTTGGTTTTCATTTGTCAAAACTTGGAAAATGTGCAGGCTCGGTAGATTTCCTTCTCTTATTTTCAATTTTAAATGAAAACCTTCACAATTACAATTAATGACCCCTAATCCTGAGTAGAATGACCAAATTATTTAAAAATGGATGCATGAGTGTTAAAACTATAGTTTTAAAGAGATTTTTTAATAAAAGAGAAAAGCATTCTTCTCCTAATATAATTACATTTACCTGCCATCCATAAGCACTGTATTTAAACCACTGATGATTTTCTACCACTATGGCCATCAATCTGCTGCTGTTTTGTGGCAACAAAATGCATTGGGGCTGGCACCTAGCTCTTGCATCAACCTTCCCTTCTGTTCTGCATTGTCAAGGAAACCTTGTATTTGTTACTTCCCCTAATTCCTGGGCATTTCTGTATGAACCTGGTGATGGCAGCCTCCTCAGTTCAGAGGATTTGCCTTTGCAAATATATTGAGTTCAAACAGGTGCCTTAGACCTGCTATCTGGAATTAAGCAGGGGTGAGTATTACCTTCCACATATCTGTACATGTATTAGACCAGCTACAGAAATCAGATTAGCTTATTTATTTTAGCCTGCTTGTTAGGCATTCATAAAGTTACTTCAGGCAAATGAGAGGCAATCAGGCACATAATGACATTACCTTCAAAAAATATTTGATGGTGTAACCTCACTTATATATAAAAAAAGCACTATTACAGGCACATTCAAAAACAGCATTTCCCTTTCTTTACAGACCTCTGCAGGTATATAGCTTCCTTTTTATAGCTGATATCAAAACCATAGTCTCATCTGCAGATGGGATGTGCCTGAATGTTTAAAGTAGAAGACTCTTGGCACTGCTACACCTCTGTCTACGTAAGCTATTTACAGCAGTAAAAATTAAGGCTGAGCTGTGGCAGTGGCATAAACAGTAGACTAGGAAAGCACTTCTTCATAATAAAACAACGTATAACAATGTCATTTCTCCTAACCACGCTAAAAGCTGTCCAATGATCTAAAATAAAACAGGTCTTTTGCTTTTCTCAAGTCAAGGCACTGCAAATCTTACCTAAAAGACTAACAGCATCTGCCTATCCATAATTTCAGGTTACAGAAAATTGCTGAGAAGTTACATTTGGACAGAAACACTGCTTATTCCTGTAGAAATCCCCCAGGCACTGTCTGACTCCATATGTTTTATTCTAGCTAAATATCCAACAGAGATGCATGGTACATGGTATCTAACCCCCATAGAGTAAAATGTGCATATCTCAAGATTAGGCTGACATGCACCATGGCAGCATTTACGTAAGGTTGGAGAGACGGGAATGTTTGTGCTTATAATGATACTGATTGCCACTTGAAAAATGAATTGTGGTAACGTTATTTGGTATCACTCATTACCTTATTTTCCTACAGTACCTTTCATGCCAAACCCATTCACCGTATGAGACCTATTTCAGCCGAGACAGCAAAGTACCTGCTGCTTGGGTAAAGTACATCAGGATAGGGACACACAAACTGCCAGGCGCAGGCAGGCGCCAACTCAAACCACTTAAGTACAGGCATCGAACTGAGCTGCCCGTGGGTACACCCGTGCTGCCCAGCAGCCCCTTGGCTCCCAGCCCCCCATCCCCTGGCCACCCATGCTGCACCCCAGTTATTTTGCTTCTGGGTTCCCTTTTGGACCGAGTCCTTCCAAAATGCAGTTGTGGGGGCAGTTTGCTCCCATGACCATTCCCCGTGGGCTGCAGGGAGGAGACAGCCTGGATGGGAAACACTTGTATCACTTGCTCTCTGTGGCTGTATCTTTTGCAGCATTGCGGTATCCTAAATAAGGAGCCTTATCGTTACCCACTCCTCCCCAGTGGGGGAGAGAGACAAGAGTGTAGGAGCGAGAGATGCTGCCCCCACGTACCTGTCTCTGCCCACTAATGACGGTGGTGAGGGCCTTCGTTTGGCTGCCTCAGGCGTGGGTTATCCCTGTCAGGGCCCCAGCGAAGGCAGGCAGCGTAGCACACCTCTGAGATGGCAATAGTGGGCGTGAAAACTTTGTGACTAACTATAACACCAAAGTAATATCTTCCTTCTTGTCAGGGATGTTTAGAGACTGCCGGGGTCAGAAAGTGGGGTTTCTCTCATGCTCCCACAGTTGCCTGCCATGTGAAAGAGGGATCCCTCAGCCCTGGCAGAAGAGGACCAATTTTCTGCAATGAACCCCCATCCCTATTCCCCACAACAACAGGCCTTTGCCTGAAGATGAGTGTTGCCCTAACAGCAGCTCTGAAAGGCTGCTGCCAGGTGGCACAACGCCCACTGCTTTATTAAGACCAGCCAGGTCATTTCACATGCATTCCCTCTTACTACTGCATTTTCTGTTTTATGGTTGACTTTCTAGGAAGGAGCCGGTGTGACGCAGAAGCCAGAGCATGGCTCATTGGCAGACCCCTGTGGTCGCCTCAGAGAGCCGCTTCTGTATCTTAACACATCGCTACTTCTTGAGAGCGATGGATGTACACGGACTATAAAAAAGATGAGTGTTGAACCTTACAGAGATGAAGGTTGGTTTTCAAGCTGTTGTCTAGACATTTCGCATGTGTATTTAAGAGCTCCATGCTGTGTGAAAAAGACCTTTTTTCCCTCCTTAAATCTACATAAGAAAGCATAGTCAATAATCTGTGTAAACAATATGCAGTCATTTTACTGTAATTTTCTAAATGACTGGGGCAAAGTTCCAACAGGATTGCAGTAATGAGAAACCAGAGAGTGTAACTTGGTGTCCAAAGCTGGATATGCAACACACAATCTCTGACATGGCTTACACAGAGCACTCATTTTTTGATATGATGTACACATTTTCCTATCATAAAAAAGTGTCAGTACTCCTTCTTATCTGCAAGAAGCATCTTTCCCTGCAAGTGCTTATAAAACAAAGCAGATTATTGAAGTCATTAGAAAAGAAAAATTTTGAAAATAGAACTTTTCCTTCTTTACTAGGATTGAAACGGTCTCACAGGATGAAAAAAGTCTTTGGTTTATAAGAACTAATGTGTTTCTGACTTAAAAACACAGTCTTTGAAATATAACCACAGGGGTTCACTTTTGCCATTCCCACATCAAGGTATTTTTGAGAAGAGTAAAAGCCTCTTGTATATCTATGGAGTTACCTGGAAAGACTGGTTTTCATCCTTCTGGACACAACAGTTAGACTTTTTTTGTTTTCTTGCTATTCAGCTGAATGGTGATTTTTTTTTTCAGGCAAAGCATTATGAAGTTTCAGGATGGTTCACTGCTTTTGATGCTCTAATTACCTCTTTTCAGCTCTGTGTGTGCCTTATTAGTAATGAAAGCAAACCTTTCAAGTGCATGAGCACTGCAAATGAGCATGTTTAATAATGCATGCATTTTGGTTTAATTAGTACAAAAGACATTCTAAAACTATAGTTTTCTGATGCATTTTTAAAAAAGTGAGATTTGCTGTATTCAGAAACACTGAGTTCGCACACAAACAATAAACATCCAGTCAAATCTGAATGTAGCAATTCAAGCCAGAGCTACCTCAGTCTTTTCTTTTCTGAGTGGCCAACCCTCTAATGAATTATTTAGTATAGTACATTTAAGAAAAAATTTGCTTCAGTAAATATTTGTAAACAAATGCTAAAAGTCACTTACTGTGATATTTACCATAAGCAACACATTCTACCAAAAATGGAGTATTTTCTGAGTTAAAGCAACACTGGGCAAAAATATCACTGCTCAACTTTTCTGGGATTTTATTCAAGATGGCTATCTTGTTTGCAGAACTAAATCAAGATGAGATGCACTCCATTCTCCCCAAAGATTTACCTCATACCTCCTTCAAATGCCAGAGAGCTTGCATGTACTTTTGCTTTCATCTGCTCTAGAAAAATGTAAGGATTTGTGTTATATTCATTACAAAGATCATCACAGACTGCAAAAAAGATGCTCTTACCAAGTTGTCACATGATAACTATATGCATTTTCTCATGAATCATAACTTCCACTAAAGCAAAATCAATTTGTCTTCACACTGCTCTGACACAGATGATGACTGCCTGATGATTTTCAAGTTTTGGTTTGCCATGTGAAGGAAATTCCATGCTATTTGAAAGATTATTTTAGAAAAGTTTATAAAGTAGGACTGAGGACTATGACAGGATATTTTATTTGACAAAGGTAAGAATAAGACTGGGTGAATAGGGCATTCACACAGCTTACTTCAATGGGCGAGTGGGTAAAAAAAAGCTCTTAAAGATCTCTCTGGCATGATCTCATGGGATCATGCCAGAACGGAATCCATACAGCTCTGTTAGCACAGGTAAGGTGCCTTGCTGAAGTAGTTATGTTGATTTGGGACCCGAGTATACTCTTCCTGATATTGTGCAGTGCTGGGAGCATGTACAAGTGCTGGTGAAGATGAAGTGCCACTGTGTTGGGCATCTCTTGGCTTGTCCTGAGTTTGGAAGGGGAAGCACAGATGGGATATTGTGTTTTCCTTTGAAAGGAATAAAGGGAGACAGAGCTGCTGACGGATAGTTTTAAGTTCCGGTTTATGCTGATTAAAAAGTTTAGTGGGGTTTTCCAGCTCACTAGCACAGTAAATAAATCCGTGAAGCCTTTTCTGATACTTACAGGCTGTTTTTTTCAGGAAAAAGACTGCCTATAGGAAAAGCTTAAATTAGAAACAAAAGGTGGAGGGTTTGCAAGGCCAAGGTGAGAGATGTGGTGGAAAAAGAGCTCAAGCGATGTTCAGAGGTCTTTGTCACTTCAAAAACTGACACACCATTAAAAGCTAGCAGGCAAAGATTTCTTAGACAGCAGCAGCTTGATCTGAAGCCGGACTGATAGCAGCAATAACATTTCTTACAATTGCTGCTGTCAGTGTTTGAAACCTGCTGGTGCTCCCTCACTGTCCACCTTCTGTCCATGTATCCTGCACTGAACCCGCAGAACAGTCTGCACTGTGCTGCAATCATTCCCACACCAACCGGCTAAGAGTCAGAGCTGCAAGGCTCACAGCACACTGCAACATCAGAAATAAATACACTTAATGAGCAACAAAGCCAACTGTTTGGTTACCTTGATCCTGTGTCCTGCTCAGCCAAGCAGGGGGTAATGAGGATCAGTCCTGCACCTCCTGGCCTGGCTGATACAGGTCTCAGCCTCATGGTGCCTCAGTGAAGAGCTCAGCACTGGCTCTGCCCTCCTGCCTTGTTAGCCAGGAAAAGTGACCGGCTGCAAAGGGAAGCAAGGAAATCCTTTCCAGATGCAGAGTCATTCCTGCCCCGAAGTGGTGACCTGGTGCTCCCAGCACCCAGCTGAGCTTCGTGGTGCCCGCCTTGACTCAGCGCCCAGTCGAAGGGTCAGATGGATACTTGTCGGAAACTTGGAGGATAATGAAATGAAGAGAACCAAAGCAGTAGGCAGGCTTTAACTTATGGCTGTGTTTGGGGTTTTTTTGTTTTGTTTTGTTTTTATTTTTTCCCCCAGGATCTGTTCAGTGTGGAACTGCCTTCCCAATTCTCTTCGTTTAATAATTATTATTTTCTTGTAAATGTTGCAGTACAATGCCACAACTGAACAATAAAAAATATCTGAAGGATGCTTTGAATAATAGGGCTCCACCCTCTAGAGCCAGTATTGATCAGTAATGGAAATGGAGGTGAAATTTCCCCATGCAAATTACTGACTGCTCAAATGAATGGGAACCTCAGCTCACTCTCAATCAACAGGAGCACACCATTAGCAAGTTCAGGAGCTTATGGGCTCTTTCTGAACCCATTTTTTCAATACAAAAGCTGGATTTAATAATTCTCTAAGGTGATCCAGAATAAAAGGCAAAAGTCCAAGCACTCCCTTAAATTACAGTCTCAGCAGCAAAAGGGGAGAGGAAGGAGGGAGGAGGCAGAGCACAGCTTTCTCGTTAGTGAAGAAGCTGCTGTGAAAGCAGGCACACACTCTTCCCTTCTTCCACCTCTGCTTGGCTGCCCAAGAAAAATGATCAAAGTGCTCAACTTTTGGGGGATGCTTTTAAACTGACTGCATGCATAACAGTGAACAAGGCCAGCAAGGTGTCTGGATGCATTTCAGTTGCTAACCTGCCCTTTGTAGCTTTGTGACCCATGCCATTACATCTTTTGGGCTTCTCACAGTGTTTTGGCAGATGACATAAAAATCACATCTTTACGCTGTTCATGTTTGTGATCACATAGATAGGAAACAGCCAAAACACTTTAGAAAAATATGCCAAGTTTCCTATTTCTAGATGAAGAAATCAGAATTCCCTATCCCCTCCAGGGCTGTACTTTATAACTGGCAAGTTTCATTTTTTCTTTCTCCATGAAAACTGCACCCTTGTAGATAATTTGAATATCTATAACACCTTGTTAAATATTGCATATTGCAGTCTGCTAAAACTGGCATTTTCATAAAAGCATTAAAAATAGCTATGTTTCACACAACGAAATAAAAACAACAGCTGCTGTTGACTACAATTGTTGAAGTTATCTCTTAAGAAGCACCAGGATATCAATAAAACTGTAGTTAAGGAGGCAAATTTGCTAGTGGCATAAATCAGAGTAGCTATATTGATTTCAGCAACACTATAAGTTGATTTATACTTACTGGAGATTAGGTTTAAGTGACTGAAAATGAGGATCCCAACTAATGCGGATCATTTTTTTATAAAGATTATTAATTTTGTTATTTAGATTTAATTCTAATTCCAAGAAGTCCTTAATCAATGTGTCTTAAAGCAAAAGCATGACTGCTATTAACTGAGCTCATACATCTGTACTACATCAACGTAACACACTGTGCATCTGTCTAACTGAATGCTGGGAGACTTGATTATCACATTGTTGCCTACTCCTGAAAGGTCTAATGAAAGAGGAATCGAAGTACATTTTTGGTTTGTATTTCTCTAAGCAAAACTTTGGTCTTTCATACAGTGCTGAACTTTTAAATGACCTATCAGATGCTTTGTACCTTTCAGAAGTAACTTAAAAGAGAATGGACATATTTTTAAAGGCCTCTCTGCCACTGAGCTGGCAGTGTAAGGAAGGAAAAACTGATTAACTCCTGGGGCCAGATAGATTTAGAGTCTATGGAGATACCATGTGGATGTTCAGCCTCACAGGGATTGTATACCTGCAAAACTGCAGCCTTCCTGTTTCGATTTAATGCAACATCTAATTTATAAAAACTTGTAAAAGAGATCTCACCATGTAAATCAATATGCACTCCAAAACTAAAGTCGGAAAAAAATGTCAATAAATAATGAAATGATGTTAGAAAAATAAAGTATAGGAGCTCTCCCTTTCCGTCTTCACCTTGTCACGCAAGCTGCTTCATACATTTTTAAGGATGCTCTGAGACAGTGCTCTCCTGCCCACTGGCTGAGCTAGGAAAGCCGTGCTGAAGCCCTCGCTCAGGTGCGTCTAGTTAGCAATGCTGGAGTTTTAAGACTCATTTGCTGATCCTGGGTGCAGTGAGTGGAAAGTGTTCAATTATACCTCACTTCAGTTGAGGGTTAAATTGATCATGACTCCATGGAAACTGGCATCCTTCACCGATTTATTCCTGGGATATCTTGGGAGCCTGGATTCAGCAGAGAGGCTGGAGAGGTGAGGAGTTCGAACTGTACCTATGGTTCACTGAAATCAGTGGTAGCCACTCTGTTGACCTCAGCAGGCTTTGCACGATCCCCATGAAATCACAGCTACACCTGACCGTGCCAAGGCGACAGGTAAGCATAAAACACTCTACTAATAGTTACGGGGAGGTCAGGCCACAACAAGGAAACCAATACCAATGCTGCCCTGCTGCTCTGCTGAAGATATATTCATGGATGAATTACTGTAACTTGGTCTCCACATGTCCATCCGTTTGAAACACCTGAGTGATGCTGATGAGATGCATAATCGCATTTTTGTTCACTAATCCACTGGGACCAGAAGTTCAGCTCTCACATTTAAATTAAGGATGCTGGCACAAAAAGGGGAACAATATTGAAATACATCCACGCGTACATACAGCTATGCTTTAAAGGCCATTATATAAAGAAGCTCTTACATAGATGGCAAAGACTATTACTACAGTCAGATTATGAATGTACTGTTAAAACAAAAGTTTGGTTTTTTAGTGATATCAGTTTCTACTTTACTTCCAAAAATAGCACAAGTGTGGCTTTTCTTGCAGGAAAGATTTGGTTTACATTTTCAGATGCCAGTCTCTCACTTCTCCTATAGATCTCAGATTACATTAAGGTCCTCTTAGCACAGGGGAAATGACCAGCGTCTGCTGTGTGTGAAGTCAGTTAAAGCAGTAACAGCTGTAATTGACTGCCAGGACCTTAAAGCAAGGCTAGATCAGTTCTTATCTGTATCGAAACAACTGCTTCTGGTCACCTTGGGCTGACTGAAAGCCCATGCAAAAATCACAAACACTGTGTCTCAACTCTATCAAGGTGAAATGCTTTGGCATTTTCAAAATTAAAATGGCATGAGCAGGTGAAATCTAGTTTTTGTAGAAGCGAGGTTTAAGATAGGGACTCTTAACAGAACTGCTCTGAAAATATATTATTTTAATTGGACACAGCATCTTTGGTTTGATTTGGGACATTTGCTGGTAGTTTTAGAAATTTAACATTGCAGTTATGACTGTAAGAACATGAAAGTAGCTGAAAATTTACTGATAAATATAATCCTTGCCTTAGGCATAAAACTCTCCACTAACTACAGTCAAATCCAATGTCTCCAAACCTACAGAAAACATGGGTAGTCTATTTTAATAGTTGCAGCTTATGAAAAAAAAAAAAAATCGATGAAGAAAATAATCAGCTTTAGAAAAACTAAATTAAATTCAAATTTTTAAAAAATCTCATTCTTAATAAGAAAGATTTTGTTGGTAATAAAAAGATAGGAAATAGGCATTCTAGAAAGGGCGTTTTCCTTAATGTGCAACTTTTAATCTAGAAGAAAGCAAAAAAACCCAATAGTATTACGAACCAGCAGAGTTTTGGATACTGTATTTTTGCAAAGTCAATGTTAAATTTCAAATCAAAACAACAAATAAATTAGATAGCAACAAGAAAAGATAATTGTGCTCCTACACACTCCTTGTAGAGTCCTTGAGGAACTGGTACCAGTTGTTTCTCTTCTCTAATAAAAAAATAAAATAAATCTTCCTAACACCAGTATCAGGGATTCATAGGTGACAGTTGTAAAAATAATTTAAATTACTTTTATCATCAATAACTTGAATTTAGCTCCCAGACATCTTGTACACTACCTAAATTGGAACTTTCACATTACATTTGCACAGAAATTTTGTATTTGTAACCGAACAGCTGCCCTATTTAAACTCATGATTCACACCAACATAGTTTTCCTTTCTGTTCTCATAATATTTTAGCTTCTGATCTGAACCTGCTTAGGTTCATTTTTATTGCACTAGCAAGGTTAAAACCTTGCAGTGTGAACTGTAAATCCACCAGAAAAATAATGCAAGCCAATGATTTCAAGTATATAGTCATGTCAAATCAAATGGTTTTCACCCCTGCAGAACATTCAGCTTTTCACAGCAGAAGGAGAAAAAGCTCCTGATACTCTGCAGAAATAAAACCTGAGACAGGATAAAGGCATTTTAGTCTCATCACTGATGTGCCATTTCTGTGATAAGAAGCAAATGGCACAGTCTGTCTCTTTGTGACATGTTCCTAGTTTTCCAACAAAGCAATAGAAAATAAAAAAAAGGTGTTCCAGGCACAGGAGAATTTAATATGGAAACGTTAGAGATGCTCATCTAGGGGCGTAATTTTAGAATATGTCACACACGTGTAAGTAAATATACATACAAGTAAGTTAACATACATGTTAAGAGTATTCTCTACAGTTAAAAACATAGGCAGGAAGTTTTTTTCCCCACTTACAACTGTTCTGTCTGTCCCACTGTTTTCCTACCTGCCTATTTTGATTTGTCTCCTTATGTTTTCTCAAAACTGGACCTTGGTCTCCAGTTGTGGCATCAGGATGGTGAGTTCTTTGTTCTATATACACACTATATATGATGTGCATATACACACATATATTTTTATATATATTCTATTTTATTTGAAACCAGACAGTGCAAGTGTAGAACTAAATAAGAAAACAATCCATACATTAGCCTTTTCATACTTTGCTGTGGGATTTTTGAACAAAAAAAAAGGTCAAACGTAGATTCCCCCATATCTTCCAGAAATTCAGTTTTGAATCTGGAAACTGTGGAACTGTACAATTCCATTTTCAGTCAATGCAGAATAATATAATAGGCCTGGGAAAAGGAGCCAAAAGGTGAGCTGGAAGCCCTAAGTCAAGAGTCCCAGCCATTACTGAATCCCCAGTGGCCAAATTTGCATCAGATTCAGTTACTGTTGCAGCTTACAGAGCACTGTCAGCAAATTTTCCATAGAAAGCAAATCTCTAAATAGACTCCATCACTATGTCACACTTTCCTACATCGAGTAGAAGAGGGAAACAACTCCTTCACCCTTGAACTCACAGATCAGTGGAAAAGAGTTCACATCTCTTTATCTCGGGTTACAGGGCTGACATTGGAAAGATACTGTGCTTTCTATTACTGTGTGGTTCATATTTTTCTTATTGTGCTAGGCAGCTTATTTTTAGCTGTAGTGACTGAATACTGGAAAAGAACATTTGTTTCTTGACTTGGGTGTTTAAAACAACATTTATGCACTGCAGGTGATGTCCAGACTGTATTTTAAGGGACTCTTGTAAATAATTATTTAATAAAGCACTTGCATTCGGGAGCTTAAAGCTTGTCTACAAGCTAAGACTTTGCTGTTCAAGTTGGCAGGATTAGTCAAATCAGCAAGAAACTTGTAAATTGGGTCAAGAATGCTAATTAAGGCATCCTAAATACTGAAAGAACTTGATCATTCAGCAAAGCTGGAGAGGTCAGCCCAGTGTTCTTTTCTATTAAATATGCAGTACGCTTAGGGCTAGACTCAAGCTGCTTGACTTAGGTGCCCAACTGAAAAACCCAGACCAAAGAAGTGCCCATACTTGCTTGCTGAGAGCTTGACTGAGAGCAGGCCTGTCCTGTCCTCCGGCTGCTGCGAGAAGGTGGTGGCTGCTGGCCAAATCTCCTCCTCTGGGACAGAGAGGCGGAGCAGGAGGGCTGGCAGGCAGAGGATGGAGCTCTGCTCTTGTGCATCAACCAACAGTGCAAGGACAGCAGGAGGAAAATGCTTCCAGTGGAGCAGGGGCTTAGCAAACTAGTGCTCCTGCTCTGTGCAGGTGTAGGGAGCCAGGAAAGCACGCCGCTTTCCTCTGGAGATATGGGGTGTTCTTGACATCTACAAGGCTGTGAAATCAGTCTCCTGAAAAATTTTTTTTTTTTTTCAGAGCCTGCCTGTCTGCAACTGCCTTTTCTCTCCACCCACATGCAGGTTTATTTCCAAACTGATTCCTTTCATCAGCTGAAAGTTTGTAGAGGAAGTTCTGAGGTATAAAATCTTGGGATGCTTTAAATGGGTTTCAAAATCTCCTAGTCTGACAGTGAATGATATCTCTTCTCTGGAAGTGTATCTGAGATGCTGTTAGTCCTGCAGGGTTTCTGTCTTACTGTGATCTCCAAAGAGGCAAGGAAGTGGGGAAGCGGGATTGTCAAAATGAGCTTCCACTTATTTTCTGACATCAGGTAGACAAGTTTCTGCCTGGTCCAAGTCAAGCTAACCCTTAAGGATAATGTCAAATATTTGAAGAGGTTCTTTTTTGTGCTGATTAGCATTCAGATAAAAGTATAATCTGGGGGTCTGAGTTTTGCAGTAGCCCTGTGAAAGGGAGGTTTCTGCAAATAGCAAGAGACCTGATGGAAACTTTCTAGATATTTCCTATTCAAGCATCGGTCAGATATTATTTCTTCCAAGCATGAATTCCATTGCCAGAGGATGCAAGTAAGTGGTCTGTCCACAAAAAAGACATAAATAGCACTTGGGAAGAACAGAAATATCAAAATATTTCCCAGTTAATAGCTGTTCTTTTCTCAAGCACAATAACTTAGGAGTAGAGAGAGGAAAAAACCCAAGAGGCTTCTTGGCTGAGGCTATTACCGAGATTTAAAATTATAATAACAGAAATCTATTTTTAATAAACTGCTACTGCAATGTTTATTGCAGTTAAGAATAATTGTTATGATAACTCAGTTTGTGGTTAATGTTTTTAAAACAGAAAAGAGAAACATTATTATAAAACTTTTGCAACCTCTACAATTATCTTTCACTTTTTTACATTACAGACTCTTTGATGGCACAGTGGGAGGTAGGAAGAGAGTATATTTCCTTCCAATTTCTGTCCCACCCAGTTTCTGAATGCAAGATTTGAATGACAACTTTGGAGGATGAAGGACTGATTCATTTGTCAACCTCCCAGGTAAACTTTGGGTAACAACTGTTGAAATTTCTGAATATTAATATGAAAAAATGCCTCAGTTTTGATCTGGAAGGACCTAGTATACTGTTGAGATGATTGTCTGGTATGCCTATTCCTTGAGGACCTGATCTTGCTAACCAAACTTCTAGTTACTGACAAAGTTAGTGACAACTGTGGGGAGGAGAACAGAAATCATAATCCCAAACTTCTGGGAGTTTTGATGCTGAGAAAGATGCAATGCTAACAATGTATTGACTTCATTCTTGTACCGTGAAGAATATTAATACTGCACAGAGGTTAGGAATTGAAGACCCACTTTTCTAAAGGATGTGATTTATCCCACACATTTAAAATACTGCTGTGCTCTCTCTACTGCTTCAATTTTCTCTTTTAATGTGCCTCCTGAGACACAAGACTATTTTGATGGCTTACTGAGAAATGTCACCATCTGCAGTGGGTCAGCTTCAAGGCCTGGGCAGATTAGGTCTGCCAGGTCTGTGAAGTCCACAAAAACCCATGCACAGGCCTGCATCCATCCTTTCATTTTTTGGAAGCTATGCAGAAGCTGTTGTTAAGCAGCAATTTCAGTTTGCTTAGTGGTTTATAATGTGTTATTATAAAGGAAAAAATAATGATGTTATTGTTGATGCTGAAGCAAAACCTACAAATAATCTCAACTTCTTCCAAAAATCTGTCTATGAAGTTGTAAAGATCAGAATGCAAGGATGCATAAGACATGCTTTCAAAACACTGAATGTAGGAATTCATTAAAAAATCTTACTTCCCTGTTCCATTTCCTGTAGCTATGACTTTTGAAAAGTTTAAGAAAAATGCAACTCCTAAAATATTTTTTATTGAAAACTGTTTTAATAACACCTCTCTATACTTGAAAGTTTTTGCCCGGTCTCAAGACAGTGATGCAGAAAACATCTACAGCTGCTCATACAGACAACTAGAAGTAGTCTCATGTTGAAGAAAGCTGATTGATATTCAAGGATCACCTTGTCCAAGCTCAATGAGCAGAAACGCAGGCAAAAATGCCAGGAGGCCTGCATGGATGAACAAGGAGCTCCTGGCAAAACTCAGACACAATGAGGGAGTACACAGAGGGTGGAAGCAGGCACAGGTAACCTGGCGGGAATACAGAGACACTGTCCAACCATGCAGAAATGTGGGTAGGAAAGTCAAAGCCCAACTGGAGTTAAATCTGGCCAGGGATGTCAAAGACAACAAGAAAGTCTTCTATAAACATATAGGTGACAAAAGGAAGGCCAGGGAAAATGTGGCCCCGCTGCTGAATGGAGCAAGGAACCTAGTGACACAGGATATGGAAAAGGCTGAGGTAATGAATGCCTTCTTTGCCTCAGTCTTTACTAGCAAGACCAGCCCTCAGGAATCCCAGGTCCAGGAGATCAGTGGAATTCTGGAGCAAGGAAGACTTACACTTGGTGGGCAAGGATCAGGTCACGGAATAATTAAGCAAACTGGACATATGTAAATCCATGGACCTTGATGGGATGCACCTATAAGTGCTGAGGGAACTGGCAGATGTTATTGTAAGGCCACTCTCAATAATCTTTGATTGTTCATGGTGGTTGGGAGAAGTGCCTGAAGACTGGAAGAAAGCAAATGTCACTCCT
This sequence comes from Pandion haliaetus, assembly GCA_013401275.1. Classification (NCBI taxonomy): domain Eukaryota; kingdom Metazoa; phylum Chordata; class Aves; order Accipitriformes; family Pandionidae; genus Pandion; species Pandion haliaetus. The sequence continues at coordinate 303,852 of VYZV01003863.1, read as the reverse complement.
ATCTTCAAGAAGGACATGAAGGAGGACCCAGGAACCTACAGGCCACTCAACCTCATCTCCATCGCCGGGAAGGTGATGGAGCAACTAATCCTGGAAACCATTCCCAGGCACATGAAGAACAAGAAGGTGATCAGCAGTAGTCAGCATGGATTCACCAAGGGGAAGTCATGCTTGACCAAACTGATAACTGCTGTGATGAAATGACTGGCTTGTTAGATGAGTGGAAGTCAGTGGATGTTGTCTACCTTGACTTCAGTAAGGCTTTTGACACTGTCTCTCATAAGATCCTCATGGAGAAGCTGATGAAGTATGGGCTGGATGAACAGACAGTGAGATGAACTGAAATCTAGTTGAACAACCTGGCCTAGAGTGTGGTGATCAGTAACACAAAGTCTAGTCGGAGGCCAGTAACTAGCAGTGTACCCCAGGGGTCAATACTGGGTCCAGTCCTCTTCAGCATCTTCATTAATGATTTGGATTATGGGGCAGAGTGTACCCTTAGCAAGTTTACTGGTGATGCAAAACTGGGAGGAGTGGCTGATACACCAGAGGATTGTGCTGCCATTCAAAGGGGCCTTGACAGGCTGGAGAAATGGGCCAACACAAACCTCATGCAGATCAACAAGGGGAAGTGCAAAGTCCTGCACCTGTGGAGGAACAACCCCATGCACCAGTACATGCTGGGGGCCACCCAACTTGAAAGCGGCTTTGCAGAAAAGGCCCTGGGGGTCCTGGTGGACAGGAAGTTGAATGTGAAGCAGCAATATGCCATTATGACAAAGAAGGGCAGCTGTAACGTGGGTTGCAATAGGAGTGTTGCCAGCATGTCAGGGGAGGTGATGCTTCCCTCAGCATTGGTGAGGCCACACCTGGAGTGCTGCTTCCAGCTCTGGGCTCACCAGTACAAGAGAGATGTGGAGCTACTGGAGAGACTCCAGCTAAGGGCCACTAAGGTGATTAAGGGACTGGAGCATCTCTCCTATGAGGAAAGGCTGAGAGAGCTGGGACTGTTCAGCCTGAAGAAGAGAAGGCTTGAGGGGATCTCATCAATGTATACAAATACCTGAAGGGAGGGTGCAAAGAGGATGGAGCCAGACTCTTCTCAGTGGTACCCAGTGACAGGACCAGAGGCAATGGGCACAAATTGAAACAGAAGGCTCTGTCTGAACACCAGGAAACATTTATGTACTGTGAGGGTGACTGAGCACTGGCACCCAGAGAGGTTGTAGAGTTTCCATCCTTGGAGATTCTCAAAACCCAACTGGACATGGTCCTGGACAACCTACCTATAGGTGGCCCTGCTCGAGTAGGGGTGGGGTTAGACCAGATGACCTCCAGAGGTCCCCTCCAACCTCAACCATCCTGTGATTCTGTGATGCAGTAACTTCAGCTGAAATATAGAGATGTGTACTACAGTGCAACACATTTGGCACTCTGAATTGTAAAAGAATAACAATGCCAAATATCCAGAACTTTCTGACATCCCGGTGCATGTCTCAGATTCAGTATGCCAAAATCACTTTGTTTCCTTATTTACAATTTCTGTGACATGAGGTATGATTGCTCTATTTTCATTTATAAAATTATCATTATTGTTTTATGGCAAAATCCTTGCATTTTTAGCTCCCATGTCTGAGCTGAATTAATGAAATTGATTCTTTTTTCTGTACACCAAATGTCAGGAAAAAGACGTAGAAATCCAGAAGTCAGAAGCAGTTCTGACTGCTGACCTGAGTGTGCATCTGCAGCACCAGCTGACTAGAAGGGAAAAGGTCTATTAGGAGACTTACAGTGGGCTAGAATATGAGGCAATCAACTATTACGCATTACTAGTTACAGAGTCAAAGTTGTATGTAACGTGTAGAAGTTCTGAAAAGACAGTCATAATTCATAGCTATAGTGCTAGAAATGATCAATTGCTAAGCTTGCCTAGACATCTGATGAGCCATCCAAATATAATTCAAGCTGATGGGGTGATCAAGTGTTTTGATTCAATTTCTGAATGAAAATGGTATGGAAGTTGGGAACATCATAGCAAGTCGATGTCAGCCCCCGGAATACAATTAATTGAATCTTGATCATCCCTTTTCCTCTTCCAACAAAAATATATTCAGGTTCCCTACTCCTAATCATTAACTATCTCAGTTTGGAGCAACCTGAGGTCTCAAATGCTGCCTGTTGGATAAAGCAGGTGGTTTGATCAGCAGGCTTGACTATACAGGTACAAAATAATCCTATGAGATGCTCAGGAAAAGCAAGGGAACAATCAGTGACATGAGTTGGGATTCCATCAGAAACTCGCAGGAAAGTCTTCTGAAGCCAAGCCTTAGGTGGTCTAACATTTTGCTTGCTCATACCAAACACTTATGGTAGCAATAAACTAAGAAATAGGTGTTGTAATAGCTCAGTGAGTTATGGCTGACAAAGTCTTCACTGGTAAACTCCATCGTTACCTTTCTTGAGTAAAGTTGCAGCCTTGCCATTGGGTAGATTAATTTCATTTATCAAAATAACTTTTTTTTATAGTATTTCTGAAACTGTCTTTTAATTGTTGGGGATTATTTTGAAAAACAAATACTACTGATTGTAGACTCCTAAACCTTTATAGCAACCATAAAAGTTGCAATAGGTAGCATTACAGGCACTCTGAAAAGTGAGATCAGAAATTCGGAAGGAGGAGGCATAAGTTATTGAAAGTGACATTGTACAAGAAAGAGATCGAGTTGGGGGAGTAGAAAAGCAAAGCACCATGAGAACAGGTAAAAATTATCTAGAAAGAAAAGACTGACTTCAAGAAGAACAGACATGTGCTAAAGAAGCACAGTCAGTGTTTCAGCTCAGATGTTCTCATCTACTTAATCTAAACACCTTAACTTTTTTATTTCTTCTCTATGTTTCCAAATGTAGAATTACTTTGATTTATTGTATTTGAATTATTAATTATTTCTGCAGAATTTCTGAAGTGGTAGGTGAGATAAGAAAAATGCCCAGTAAGTCTTTTCTCACTGATTTGAACACTAAAAATATGGTTTATCTTTCTACCCACATGTTTTGTTTAAAGCCCTTCATAAAGTAACCTTTAATAACATATCATTCAATATTTAGAGGCCAACATTCAAATTTCACTGCTGGGACACTCAATTTTTTTCAAAGTATTGAAGCTAATTCTTAATTTCATAATATATATCATTTCCTTACTGCAAAGGAAAGCTAAAGCTTATCAAGAAAAGCAGGTAAATAATCAAGCCATTTAAACTAACAGAGGTAAACATGGCTACAAGTCTGTAATTCACTAGAGGGGCTCTGATGATGTTCCAACCCCAGAAGCTTTTAACTCAATCACAGGGACCAAATTTTCATGCTGTATGCCCTCAAGAAAATAATTTTTATATTGAATGTATTAGAATATTTCCAAATACTAAATATGCGTAAATAATGTATTTGGAACATGAAGGGAAGAGAATAAGCTATTTGTTAAAGAAATGATAAAAAATGTTTGTTGACTGACTGGAAGGAGAGGGCTGCAATTTTGACTCAGCTGTGAATGCAGATGCTTCCCTTTAGCAGAGAAAGGACAAATATTTATCTTGCTTTTTTTGAGTTAGAAAGTAAAATTATTTCTATCTTTATTTTTACAGCTCCTGGGTTTGTGGTTCTACTCTGTGACTACACAGAAATCAATCATTTCTCTCACTATTTTATCTCCTACTTATTTTCCCTCTTATCTATCTCTACGATACACTAATTTCCTGCCTTGTGTATTATAACTTTCTACCTTCTGCTTGGTCTTTTTTGTCCCATATTCTTCTTTTAGCTTTCTCTAGAAAAATCCTTTATGCTTTCTTTTCTGTGTCAGGTTCTGCTTTTGAATGACTTTCCTGATACCACTGTCTATCTTCTGTTCCTCTGTCTTCACAGCAACTGCTTTTCCATTTACGGTGTATATCAAGCGAAAGACCGTAGTTTGTTCTTTACATATATGAGCACTACTTATTACATTCTGTGTATCTAAGTAGCCCCACACACACTGGCAAACATTTATACTAAATAAAAATAAAATAAAATAAATCATGTTTTCAAAAAGCACACAAATATAATTATGCCTTTTTCCCATTTGAATCCTCCTCCACAATGTCACATCATGTATTCTGACAAAGACTGACAAATATTCTGAGAAGATTTTACAATGTGTTTAATCTCAGAGTACCACAAATAATCTGCCTGTCCTATTGTGCACTGGGGTATCACTAGAAACAGCATTCTTTGTGAACTGGAAATTTGATTGAGCCCAATAGATGGATGTCCCTCAGGCACCTTCAGTCAGTAAGAAGTTGGAGTGAGTTTAAATTTGTCCGAAGGTAGAAGGCTCCATATCCCTTAAGCTATTGTAGTGTCTTAATTTTCTCCATTTTTTATTCTCCTTCCTTTTGATAATTCTAGTTTGATATTAGGAGATGTCAAAGAGAGAGTATAACAGCTCAAGAACATCTCTGAAGGGTTATTACAACTTGACAAGATGCTACAAGGCAGAAGGGATAGTACATCTTTTACAATCTATCTTTATGAACTCTTCTGGTAGCAAACCTTTGCTCTCAAGCAGAAAGTATTGATGTAAGACATGTTTTATTAGCGGGTGATTTGAGTTAGGGATGGGCACCGTCCACCTTTGTCGGCGACATGGACGGTGGGAGTGAGTGCACCCTCAGCATGTTTGCCGACGACACCGAGCTGTGGGCTGTGGTCGACACACTGGAGGGAAGGGATGCCATCCAGAGAAATCTTGACAGGCTTGAGAGGTGGGCCCATGCAAACCTCATGAAGTTCACCAAGGCCAAGTGAAGGTCCTCCACATGGGTTGGAGCAATCCCAAGCACAAATATAGGCTGGGCAGAGAATGGATTGAGAGCAGCCCTGAGGAATAGGACTTGGGAATGTTGGTTGATGAGAAGCTCAACATGAACCTGGCAATGTGTGTTTGCAGCCCAGAAAGCCAGCCATAACCTGGGCTGCTTCAAAAGAAATGTGACCAGCAGGTTGAGGGAGGTGATTCTCCCCTTCTACTCTGCTCTCATGAGACCCCACCTGGGGTACTGCGTTCAGCTCTGTGGCCCCCAACATAAGAAGGGCAGAAGGGCAAGGACCTGTTGGAGCGAGTCCAGAGGAGGGCCACGAGGATGATCAGAGGGCTGGAGCATGTCTCCTATGAAGACAGGCTGAGAGAGCTGGGGTTGTTCAGCCTGGAGAAGAGAAGGCTCCAGGGACACCTTACAGCAGCCTTCTGGTAGCTAAAGGGGGCCTATGAGAAAGCCAGAGGGGGACTTTTTATAAGGGCCTGTAGTGATAGGAAAAGGGGTAATGGCTTTAAACTGAAAGAGGGTAGATTCAGCTAAATATGAGCCAGCAGCGTGCCTGGTGGCCAAGAAGGCCAACAGCATCCTGGCCTGTATCAGAAACAGTGTGGCCAGCAGGAGCAGGGAAGTGATCTTCCCCCTGTGTTCGGCACTGGTGAGGCCGCACCTTGAGTACTGGGTTCAGTTTTGGGCCCCTCACTACAGGAAAGACATTGAGGGGCTGGAGCATGTCCAGAGAAAGGCAACGAAGCTGGTGAGGGGCCTCGAGCACAGGTCTTATGAGGAGCGGCTGAGGGAACAGGGTTTGTTTAGCCTGGAGAAAAGGAGGCTGAGGGGAGACCTTATCGCTCTCTACAACTACCTGAAAGGAGGTTGTAGGGAGGTGGGTGCTGGTCTCTTCTGTCAGTTGGCTGGTGATAGGATGAGAGGAAATGGCCTCAAGTTGCGGCAGGGGAGGTTTAGATTGGATACTAGGAAAAATGTCTTTACTGAAAGGGTTGTCAGGCATTAGAACAGGCTGCCCATGGAAGTGGTTATCATCTTCTCTGGAGGTATTCAAAAAGCATGTAGACAGGGCACTTCAGGACATGGTTTAGTGGGCATGGTCGATGGTTGGACTGGATGATCTTAAAGGTCTTTTCCAACCTAAATGATTCTATGATTCAGATTAGATATAAGCAAGAAATTCCTTACTATGAGGGTAGTGAGACACTGGAACAGGTTTCCCAGAGAGGTTGTGGATGCCCCATCCCTGGAAGCGTTCGAGGCCAGGCTGGATGGGGCTTTGAGCAACCTGGTCTAGTGGAAGGTGTCCATGCCCACAGCAGGGGCTTTGGAACTAGACAATTTTTAAGGTCCCTTCCAACCCAAAGCATTCTATGATTCTATGACGATATGTACCCCATATGGTCTTATTTATCCCAGAAGGTTCTATTGCCAGATGGCTGTAGCTGTAGAGGAGTAGATTTGATGGCCTAAACAGTCCCCTTCTGTTCCTCAATTTCCAAGTTCCTCATTTTTCTATATATCAGAGAATATACTCAAACGTTATATTAGCTGGGACAAAAAAGCAATTATCTCTATAAGTAGTTACAGTATATATTGTGCAGTTTCTTTCTTTGATGTGATATACCCTTTCCTACTAACCAGTCTAGGCATGGGATGAAATGCTCACTGCAAGGACCAAAATGGTACCTCTAATATCTCACCTGGCCGATGTGCTTTTGGAACTGCCATGTTCATCACTCGCCCTCCATCCTGAGGTTTGGGGGGGGATGCGGTAAACCTGCAAATCCCTGACTCCGACGGCGTGCTTGAGGTCAGACTGTCTGTGTAGTCATTAGTCCCTGCCGTGAGCTGCTCCGACGATGTGTCTGATATGAAGCATTCTGTAATGGTGAACTTGGCATGTCTCAGCTGCTCTTCCATTTTTGCATGCTCATATGCTCTTGCTAGCTCTTCGTATGTTGAGGAGGCACTTTCTGTGGAGACCATGCTGCTTCTTGCTCGATCTAAACATCAGAAATATAAATAACGGGAGAAAGACAAAATCTGCACAATCCTTTTTGGAAGAAAAGCTATGAACATGATAGTATTTCTTAATATAATGCAGAACTCTTGAAATTATCAAGATGATTTAAAGGTCTGCAGAATTTTTAGTTTAGTCAGTTACTTGATAATTACAGATAATCTGAAGTGAAGTAGTCTGCTAGCAGCATTATGTGGCCTAGCATTAAATTTGTGGTTTAGAAGAAAGAACCTTTAATACATGAAAAAGGTTGGGTTTGGGGTGGTTTTTTTTTTTTTTTCACAAAAAATAATTTCTCTAAAAGTTAAATGTCTTAGAGTTATAAACCCACAAAACAGATTTAGCAAATTGAGGAACAGCTTCTTTACATTATCTTTTTAATGCATGTTAGAAATATTTCTGTGAGGTGATGTCTAAGTGAGAAAGGATAGTCCTTCTGTACCTGTTTCAATCTTACATTTTCTTTTGAGAAAGCCCTGAGGAAAAAGGTCAAATATAAAGGAAGTGTCTCTCAGACCTTGTCTCTGACTGTCTGACACCAAGTAAATACTAACTCATTTCATACAGAACAAAGGTCTTAAGAAAGCAATATTGTTTGGTAGCTACCAACCTGCAGTCATGCAGGTGCTTTTTTCAATGCTGCTGAAGCTAATGGGGGCTTCATATTTGACACACAGGCTATTATGACCTACAAGCTGTTCTTTTCTGCTGATGAATTTCTGAGAATATCAATATTTCTTAAGCAAGCACTATTATTGAAGATGTAAATGGTTACTGATACATTAAAAAGCATTCTGGAAATGCATCGCTCATTTCTGCGGGAACAAATCACTGGTCTGTCGCACCCATCACACTTCTACTTCAGTGGGCTGGAAAAGCAGAAGACTTTCAAAAGTTCCATGGACAGAAGTCATGTTTCATCACATGATCTGTACAATTTCAGACATTGTTGGTGATGTTCAATAAACAGGCACATGTAATAGCTAATTCATAACAATGGGACTCCTATAGCAGCCAGAGGCAACTGTGTTGTTATTGCAAATCTTTATCTTTTTTATTGTGTGCTAGGATCCTTGCATCAGTTTCCATTGTGCTCAAAAAACAACACTCCTGCCACTTGTAAATAGGAGCATGCATTATTTAAAATGACAAGCACTTCTACGATATGCTGTAACTTGATTAAGATTTTGAGCTGGCCAGAACTTAATCAAGGCGCTTTTTGTTTTTCACATTTGATTTGTAAATCAGGCCAAATTTCTGATGGCTGGAAACTCCTGGAAGGCTGCAGTTTCCCAGTGCCATAGAGCAGTGTCTGTAAATATGATGGTCATGCAAAGGTCCCAGTTTGGTCCAGGAAGCTCAGGCCCTGCAGCTTCCCATATCCCATGCCCTGGGGAGACTATTTTGGGAAGAATCTGCCTGAACATCTACTTTAGATTTGATGAAAATTCATCCAAGCCCAGGGTGAACTTCATGAAACCTAGATTCATCAGAAAATTTCTAATGGCCTCTAGTTAGAACATTTGAACTTAGTTACAGCTATGAACTGCTGCAATAAATTTGGAATTGTTTTGATAAGAAGTGCTAAATTCTGCCAAATATCAATTGCATCAACTAGATTCAGAAATCTGAACTCAATATTGGAAAAGCGATCAGATGTGCGCATTAGTTCAATTGATTATTGAACATGTAATTTGGCTACATCTATTATAATGTTTATTGGAAATTTTAAACTTCTGAAGTACTTAGATTAAACTGACTATTCTCTTCCCAGAAACCAAGTAGCATAATAGAGTTACATTTTGGCACAAGAAAAGCTTTCTTGAGCATGATCTAAAGCTTGCTATCCCTTACGTAAATCACTGCGTATTCAAGGGTAGACACAGAGTAGGAAAGTAGCCATGTTAAAACACAGATTATGAAGTCTGTTTACAAAATCACACGTAGTTTGTCTACTAAACCACACAGGAAATTGAATTCTCACCCCTTGCCAGATGCATTGGGAAATATTGTTGTGTGACAAAATGTTGGAACACATGCAAGTGCATCTGAAATGTCTACAAAAACAGTTACTGAGGTTACATTTGCTATTTATATTTGTATCTGTATAGCTATTAAAGTTAATCCTCAAAGCCTTATGATAATTTTACCTGAAGAAATCAGGATGAAGTCTGTCAGCTGGCTAGAGGCATCTATTGAGTGCCATTACCCTATGGAGACAACATAGGGGTCTGCAAGTTTAAGAGGATGAATTAAGAAAAGATGAGAAGTCCAACCTATAAGTTACTGGATGTAAGGGAAGTCAGATGCTTGTCCTTATAGAAAGAATCCAAAGTCATACTGGTTTTCATGGTGAAAGGCCAGTCACACCTACTGCTTTGTAGCTCTAACACAGCTTTTTCACGTGACGAATACTTTTCCCCTAAGATCTGGATAGAAGTTAGGCAATTCCCACTGAGGAGGCCAGAGTAAGCCTGGATTCGCTTCTGTCAGGCATACCTTTGAATAGTATTTTACCTTTCTTCATATTTAACTTTTATTAGATTTGCTTCGTGACTATTCTTCTGCTTAATAATTTACTCATTTATTTGCCTTTTTTTTTGTCACTTGTTCAGCGTAGGGCAGAGAAGAAAGCTTTTTTTATCAGGTACAGTTGCATTTATATTGTGAAGACATCAAGAAGAGATGAAGACTGCAGGCATGTTATGTATTCAGTGTCTCCCCACTTATCATCTAGAGGAATAAAACCTATGGTGTTTCTCAGGAAAAAACAGAGCTAGCTGCTGCAGTATTCAGTGACGTGAACGAATTTTGACTTGGACTCTAATTCCAGATTTTTCCCTCTCATTTTTTCCGCTTAGAATAAAACCTGTGAGCATATTATAGGAATGTGAAAAGGAAAATAGAAACCTCAGTGTAGCTCAAACCTTAAAACCATTCCACCTACGATTCAGGCATATTCTTGGTTGCTAATACTGCCCCTTCCTGGTCAATGCCATTTCATGCAGCATATTCTCCTACTTTTTCCTTCAGATACAGGAAGTACAGCACTTTGGCTACAGGAGGAATGACCACCATATCTTTCAAAGGACTCCAGTATGCGTGTGTGGCATCAGAAACCACAGGCACAATATTTATTATCATTAGCACTATATGCATTTGTGGCACCCCTTATAAATAGCCTACAGAAAAACACCCTGGCAAGGGAAAAATAATGACACCTAAGCACCAAATGAAGTACACCAAGGACCAAGAAGGTCACTGCAGCTACTGCTGTCCCGTTTTCACAGTGCAGCCCTGCAGAGAGCCCCGTACCTGTGTCTTGCGAGGGGCTGACGCTGTAGCTGTCGCTTTCCTTGTCCACTGATCCTGCTGGCCTGGGGGTGGGCAGCCTCCAGTCTGTGGTGAGGGTATGAGCTGATATGGTGGGGTGAGGTCTGTTGAGGGTCCACTGACTAGCATAGCGGTTGCGAGCTGTGGATCCAGTTTTGGCACTCCTCCTTGTAGTAGGATCTGTGGTAGATAACAGAGAGAGTGTTTGCCACTAGTCTCTTGAATTGATAAGGAAACAAGCCCTGTCAGAAGGCAATGGCCACCGAAATCATGTTGGTTAAAAAACCCTCACAAAACATTGTTTTGGGGGAAAAAATGAACAGTGAAAATGCTGTTCATTACCAAGCTGCTAATGCTTTTTTGAAATACCCTCCTTCTAATGAAACCATACATTTTAAAAACCAGTACAACTGAAGAGCTGAGACCCCACCGATCTCCCATTGACACATTCATTATCCCCTTACTCCAACTTAAGCAGTTCTCCAGAACCACAACCACTCTGAGATGTGAAAGAGCACAAGGCAAGTAGATCCGGTCAGGGATTTCACACCACATCCCAAGCGAAGTCTAAGGTAAATTATGAGCATAGATGTGCCCTCAGAACCACCCTACACCAAGTACCTGCTCTCAGTTTGTAAAAACATGTGCTCAGAAATGTGGTAATATATAATATCCTATTCTAGATATTTTACTAATACTTTTACTATATTACGGTATTAATCAGTTACAGATTCCCTGTTTTTTTTAACAAGTAACCAAGACATAAAGCGTAACCTGTAATAGTGCCATCAGATTTTCAGTAGGAACAGGTTCATAAAGATTTGACTGTTTTAAAAAAAATTAGTAAATAAATACAATTTCTTAAACTTTAAAAATAATCTGCTACTTGTTTAAGGTCAGCAATGGTTTAGTTTTTATTATCCTGGAGATAATATGGTGACCAAGGGAGTAAAAGTGAGCTATCTGCTGGAACTGACCTCCTTAATTTTGTTAATAAATAGCTCTTCTGTAAAAGTGAGGCTTGCACACCCTAACAAAGCAAGTGGAATAGAAAAATCATTATGTGGCAAACAGAAAGTGACTAAATCAGCATTGAAGGATTAATCTTCAAAGCTTCTGAAAGTATATTGCTAACAATAGATAGGGTATTAGAAACAAAAAATTCAAATCTATTCAAATGTTCTTTGACATTCAAATGGTGAAGTTGTCAGTCTTTGAGATAAGAGACTTTAGCAGAAGCAATTTAAAGAAAAAAAACAATACCCAGATAATGACTCTGAGCATTGCTTCTGCCTAAGAAGCTTCTGCCTAAGCATTCCCAGTAAGAATTTGTATTCTGCTGCTTCAAAGAAACAAGGTATTTATTTACAAGTGCCAGCTATGGTCTGATCCTTCTCCTATTTCACATCTTCCCCTTACAGCAGCAGGAAAACATGAACCCAATGTCATTGATAATTGATCCTCCTGGTAGTGCAACACATAGCCACCTCACATGGATTACATCCAAAAAAGCACTTGGCGCAATGTGACCAGCCTGTCAGTATAAACCACCGCTTGTACCAGCTGTGGAAAGTTGGCACGTGGCTGTCACGTAGCCAGAAGTGAGCCTCATGCCTGCCTCGAGGGAAGACATGAAGGACAGAAGGAGAGTGCTAGTGGGAAAACTCTTGGCATGGTGCTGGGGCTGCTTCATCTAGAGAAGAGAAGGATCGGGGGCATATCATCAACGTATATAAATACCTGAAGGGAAAGTGCAAAGAGGACAGAGCCAGCCTCTTTTCGGTGGTGCCCAGTGACAGGACCAGAAGCAATGGCCACAAGGAGCTTCCCTCTGAACATCAGGAAACACTTTACTGTGAGCTAGGCTGAGCACTGGTGCAGGTTTCCCAGACAGGTGGTGGAGTCTCCATCCTTGAAGTTGTTCAAAAGGTACTTGCATATGGCCCTGGGCAGCCAGCTCTAGCTGACCTTGCTTTAACAGAGGGCTCAGACTAGCCGGTGCCCAGAGGTCCCTCCCTTCCAACCTCAGCTGTTCTCTGATCTCGTGACTCAGAAGGCTTTCATCAGCAATTTGAAGGAGGTGGGATGGCCTGCTGCCAGCGCACAGGAGGTCAGTGCTCGTCCTGCTGAGCATGTGCTGAGCAGTAGCTCTGCACCAGCTGTGCTGTGCCTGTATAAGGGACTCTGTGGCTGGGACGCAGCAGGCTCTAGAGCTTCCTGTGTGATGGAAAACAGTGCACAGCTGGTGCCCCAGCTGTTAAGCCAGCTCTGCTGTCATATGCTGAAACATAACTGTAGAGAGCTGAGGTGTACAAGGCAAAGGTTCAGAGAGCATACCTCTTTTATAAATAAATACAAAAGAACTAGAGAACAACTTCAAAAATGCTGTAAGGAAATATTTGTCAATCAGTGAGTGTGAGTGTGCTCATACAGGAGGATCCATAACCTCTGAGCCACCCAGCTGGGCACTGCTCCCCTCTTCACAGAGAAAGCTGTGGGTCTAGACAAAATCTCATAGCCCAGCCTCTATTAAAGCAATATAAGTGTCCTAAATCCAGAGTACACTACCTAAAAGTCTTTGACCCAGTCCTGTGCACTGCTGCAATCAGATCTTTACTGTATAATAAAAGTGATGGTGGATTTCTATTTCCAAAGCTGGGCTGGACACAGATCATGTTCTTACACATGAGTTAAATCCAAATTTAATTTGAAGGAATTTTAAGGGCATAACTGCACACAAAAAAGGGATTAGGTATGGAAAGTGCTGGTGCTATAAAATTTTGTGGTATGATACAGGCATACAATTTTGGGGTGTTGCCAGTTTCCTTATTAGAAAAGGTAGGGTTGGAAAACAATGGAAAGTCCATTGTTTACTCAGACAATCTTGATTGGCCAGCATGATAAAAATTGTATGATGATATTTTTGCTTTTAGTGAGCAGGCTAGCCAGCATGTACATGAACTAAAGGAGCAAGACAACAGTGGTACCAGAAGGAAAACAAATATCGTATCTTGGGTCTTCTAATTCAAATGCCATGACTCTCCATAGATGAAAAATTGTGATACTCATCTAGTCCTCAAGAAATAACTAACCACATTTTAAAACTGTCAGAGCAGCAAGGTCAGGACAAGAACAGCTAGCATGTATAAAGACTGGGGTGGAAATGGAGATTAAATGAAGATTTTTCAAATAATCTGCATTCTAGCAACTGAGCTTTCAGCACTTGTTTTCACCAAACTCACCAAGTAAATGAATTATGAAACCATCAGGGGATAGAAATAATCCAAGAGATTTTAGAAATTGCACACTGCTAGTGAACTACATTTTGGTAATATTCCTAACTTATAATTATTCCGTTGATGTAGTGATTTTTTTTTCCATTTCCATAGATATGGAACACATTCATGAGAGAAATAAGAAGAATGGATTGCAGCAGTTTATTAATTTATGATAGCATTTTAATCACTATAAGAATAACTCAGGTTGAATTTATCTGGGAAAAGTAATTTACCATAATAACTAAAACTGGAAATACAACTTCAGAAAAGCAGTAATGAGAAATTTATTTCTTGCCTGATTGATAGATAAGGAGGGACGATGTATTTTGAAATACAATGAAGATTGATCATTGAGAAAAAAAATATTAGACAGTAAAAGCCGTTAAGCTAATTTACCCAATAAATTCTAGAAATTAAAATCCAGCATGCATTTGGTTTAATGAAAGCCAGGTATGAATTATTTCAAATTACATTGCATTACATTTTTACCATATTGAATCACTAAATGCAACTGCATAAGAAACGTTCTCTGCTGACCTAAATAGATTTCTCTCAACTTTCAGACTGAAGAAAAAAAAACCCATGAGGATGCAAATGCAGAAGCACAGTATTCATTTTGTATAGCTCTCTCCTCTCCAGGTAACATATTCTCTTATATGCTTACTTGTTCCTGGCCGGGCATCAGAAACATCCACCAGTGGTCCTGTAGCTTGTGACACAGACTGGTAATGTACTGTGTGGGTGACAGTCAGTGACTTCTGCTTAGATGTCTCCCCAAAGTCAGCATCAGTGAGCAGAACTGTTGATCTGTCATCTGTAAGTTAAAAAACCCATCAGATAATGAGTAAGGAATTTTGTGTTTGCCATCATAAGAGTTTACAGCAAGTCCCCAAACATATTTTCAGCTGGGCACCACCAGTGACAGTGGCAGCTCCCTCTTCTTTGCAAGACTGAAGACGGCTTTGAAGTGTGTACCACAGCTTGGAAGCTCTGGGTTTAAACTCAAAGTTCATAGAAAACTAAAGAATAAGTGTAGTTTTCATGTCAGCCTTTGTGATTTCACCTTGGAGATGTGCAACTGAGACAGACTATTAAGCATCCTTCCAAAAAGCTAATTTGTGTGTAATTATTTTGGCCCTAATTCCTTCTTCCCCATCTTTTTGAACACTGCCCTCTTCCCTTTCATTTTCAGAGAGTTCATCTGAGTTTGTCCACAACATATTGAATTTATTTATTTTTATTAACATAATTAGTAATGTCCTCAGTGAAATCAACCATGTCTTCCCAAAAAGAGGTCATTAGGTAATGTTGCTACCTAACCCTCTACCAGTCAGCTTTTTCTCCAGAGACAGACTATTACAGAAGGGATGGGGATGACCCAAGACTGTTCTTAGAGAGCTGCTTATTCTTAAGCACATGACTACCACAGTGAAGACAATGGAAATATACTTGCAGGGCAGCTAGGCATCCTTAAGTCCAGTGTTTTGCTGTTCTGGAAACTAAGGGCTAAGTCCTGCCAGCTCTCTGCACCAAACCTCACTACTGTAGGTTTGAAAAAGAAGTGTTGGGGAACTTTATGTGAGTTGTATAAGTTTCTCTCAACATAGTCAGTCCAGCTGACTATGGGCTTTCCTGCAGCTGCAAAGAAAGATGCAAGGTAAAGCCTGACCTTGGGAAGGACTGGAAGAAAAAGGTGAGCACTGACCTTTACTGCTGTATGGTTCTGCTGCCTATTGCTTCCCTATGGGGTAGGATATATTCACCAAATTTCTACACAGACCTTGATCCCTGCAGAAAGCGAGTGCTATACAGCACTTACTTTTTTTTTCAGTTGTGATCTCTGTATTGTATTTCTTCTGCTCCAAAGAGGAATCTGATCCACTTGATCATGGAAGGTTTAACAGCAATAAATCTTCCAATTACTTTGTGCTTGCAGAACAACTATTTGCATGCTATCAGATTATCTTTTACATTCTTCACAGGCTTTCTATCCATTCATAATAGTAATAAAAGCCACAAGAAGTTCCTGCTATGCTATGCTATATAGCTTTGTAATGTATTTCTAAGGGGACTGGCAGCAGTGGGGCTTCTATGCATTTACTAGTCAGCAGAGGTTGATCTGCTTCTTCTAAGCATTCCTGGTTTGGATTTTTTTTTAACTTGACAAGATACCATTAAGACAAACAGTTCTGCATAATAACATAACTAAAATTTTTTACCCAAAGAAGGCCATAAATAGAATAAGCATTATGAAATCAAACTACTCTGTCTCTGGCAAAAGATGAGCTCTTACTCAAGTTGGGAATAAAGCCTCTTGGCAGTAAACTATGTCAAAGACTGCCAAAGTGCCTGCTTATTCTGAGTGCTGCATGGAGACCTGGCTATTACCAAGGTACTGACTGCATTGTTACAGTTAAGGCACTAAATGGTATTTCTACTATAACCCCCTATTGCTCAGCAACTGTAACTCAAAAATAAAAACTGTCTTTAAGATGAAGCCTGGCACAAAAAACTGCATCACAGAGGCAAACTTTGGGAAGCTCAAATCAGGATTTTAAAAAAGCCTATATTTCCAGTGAAGCACAGGTCTCCTTTCCTTTTCAAATGTGCAGCACAAACTGTGAAATGTCCCCTGAGGCCACCTCCCCATGCCAGACTGACAGCAAGCGTGACAGGGTGCAGGGCTAAAGCAGCTTGTCCCTCCCCAGTGTGGGCAAGGACAGGAGATGCAGAGATGCTGCTCCCAGCTTGCGGGGAGCCACACCGTCCCTGCGATGCTGTTACATTCGCAGCCATCACAGGCTTCTTCTACACAGATCTGGGTCCAAAAAAGAAAGTCTAACAAGATCACTCATTCTGGATCGTCTTGCCATGGTGTGTACCCATACAGTCACAAGATCAGGTTGTATATTTGTTCTCTTGAGTTTTCAGACATCTTGTGTTTAAATTATGTGGAAAAAACTCCCCAACACCAAAGAATTCTATTTTTCATGACAGTTCAGCTATGTGCCAGCCACATGAAAAATCTTGTTTTCTGTCGTGTGAAACAGTTTAGATTTGAATTTTGCATAGATACACAAAAGCTGAAAACTGATCAAAATGTTGAAATATCATTTGCTATGAACAGGTGGATACAATATGCAATGTGTAAATTTTAGAAGTTGGCTGTTGCCAATCTTTAAATACTGATATTGTAGTTTCAGAATTTCATTTTCCTTGTAAGTAATGCCAGTGATCCAACCGCCTAGTCAAAGCCAAAAGAGAAATCAAACCGAAAATCATAAAACTGCCAGTCCTAATTTAAATTTCCTTCAAGCAGCTCTTTCCACCAAGTTCATTTTCCTAATGTCCTGTATTATTTTAAATACTGTACTGAGATTACTTAAAGTGGAAGACGATTCAAAGGGGAGAACTAAAATCAGTTCTGTTTTCAAATGTGGCAAATTACTTCATAGCTCTTTTTTCTTGATGTGTGCAGTGGGGAAAAGGTGTGGCGTAAAGTGCCTGTTACATTAACCAGTGAAAACAAGCCCAACAAGAGTTTACCAATGGTCTCCATTGTGTCCCTCTCTTCAATCAGAAGCTGTGCTCTGGGAATGTCTATGTGCATTCTCAGTGTTTGCTGCTGCTTATTAAGTGTATCTGATGTCCTGGTGTTCTTGCTAAAAACAAAAGAGAAGCGAACACATTAACATTCAACCTAAATGAAAAAATACATGCAAACGTCCTCATTTTAAATGTCTCGCTCAAACAAAAAATAATATAACCATAACCAGCAAAAATACTCATACATCTTATTTTGCCCTCTTCAGAACAAGTGCATGGTATTAATTTATTGCACATGACAAGCATTTAGATGAATGCACAGTGTTGAGGGATTTGGTCTATTCTTTATCAGTAGGAATCTCCTGAAAATTTTGTATAGTTTTCTTCAAGTGTCATATAATGAAATTAGTAAAAACACTTTGCAAGATGGACCTTTTCTTTCATTCTTCAAGAATGCACCAAGAAACACACAGCTTATCAAACAGGTTGGTCGGAAAATGATGTCTTGAGTAATTTCTAATTATTTTTTTAACTTTTCATTTTTTTTCATTAGATAAATTCCAAACACCACTAGAATTGATAAATGAAAAAGCATATTAGTAACTAGGGTTTCCATTAATAAATTGAATAAAATAAACAAAAGTTTTAGTCCCACTGATGTTCCAAGACTAAAATGGCAAATCTTGTTTACATTCATGGATTATTTCTAATTGATTGATGCAATATACTAAAAAAGAACATAAACCAATTATTCTATCATCATGCAAATTGAAACAATTTCATTTTGAAGTTTGTGTACCAGAAAATGACTTCTTTAATGAGCTGTCTACTGAAAGCAAATGAAAATGCATAGTAAAACTGAGTGCTACAATCATTTCTAGTACAGAGCTTGCACCAAGAAACCTTCAGACTGCACTAAAAACCCAGGAACTTTTTGCCCTTTTAGATGTAATTACTCTTTGGAGGAGAGGAAATATTTGCAAATACTTCTATATGTGGGGAAGCTGAGAAAAGTTAAGACAAATCAGCCAGTAGTGTGATCCAAGCGCTCACACTTCAAAGAGCTTTAAAATCTAAGTGGAGGCTTATTTTCTACTGTAAAGCTCACTCAGTTTAATTCTCCTTTGGCAATGAATTATTGTTGTTAATGGAATCAACGGAGGACTATTAAGCTGCTTGATGATAAACTCACTTCTTCCCTGAGTGCAGGCCTCTACATCAGAGATTAATGCATGTATGATGAGCCCACATCTCTAGACAATTTGCCTTAACTTCCTGTTATGTCTCCATGTAAGCAAGACCTAACTATTGCAGGTTTGGACGTTCTCCTAGAGTCCTTTTTAGGAGGAATTTCCTTGTCACGCAGTGTAATTCTGCTCCAAATCCAAGACTGAGATCTGCAAGGCACACAGGTACACCTCTCTGGCTGATTCTCACCTGGTTTTCCCTGCTCTTGTGGTCCCCAGGATTAAAAATATCTATGCATCTGAAACTTTAACAGCTCTGTCTTTACCTGGGTAGTTAGGTGGTACTGTTGCCATCGTGTACAGATGGATAGCTGAAATGCATTCAAACAACCTACAACTGGTGTCTCATTTAATCATTATAGAAGCAAAACATCAGGAGAGCTATTCAAGGGCTACCAGACTTTTCTCCATATATAATGGGTGGAGAATAGTAGTCACAGTGTCTTATTAGGCACATAAATTTTCAAAGACATTTAGGATCCTAAAATGCAGACAAATTCCACACTGATGTTCTCGAAGTCTCTGCAAAGTCTTGGCATAGATTAGATGTCACTCTCCTATTGATTTCCACTCAAGTTGCTGAAATGTTAAGAGAATCAGAGACTAATATATTATCTGCATGCCAAATATGCTTGAATACATGCCCTCAAAAAGTTGAACTACATTGGGCTTGGCCAAAATCATAGAGCAAACCTGTGATCAAGTAGAAAACTGAATTTCTGAGGTCTAATTTCAATTAATAATCAATAATCCAATAGTTATAGGATACATGTAACCAGATACACATAGAATCTGTGCAATACATAACTGAGTCTAATAAATGCAACATTTCACCCCTCCTCTGCTCACCAGGGACACAGAAGACAAAGGGATCAAATCAGACATTTTCCTCAGAGCATGCAGACCCCAGAATCCCAGCGAGAGCTAGAAGCTCTTCTGCAGTATGAATGTTCTATATTCCTACTACTGCAGAGTACTCAACCACACAGAAAGTATTGTTTGGACCACAGGGAGCAGGAGGACAGTTCCCCAGGTTTGCAATGTTATTGCTCACCTGCCAAGAGAGAATTCTGAATCCCATTCTTGGCTCCAGTGATGGCTTTATGCAAAATACGTGGAAGGTCCTTCAGGCCAGAAGTGGAAGCCAGGCCTCTCTATACTCAAGAAAATTCCCTACTATGCTCAAGATTTATGCCTCATTTTGTGTGATCTCTCTCCCCCTCCTTACTGTTCTAATTAATTTTCCTGTATGCAGCAGCATAGTGATGTGGAGTGTCCAAACACAGAGAGGCAATTGGCAGTAGCAAGCCTGTTGCTGCTGATTAGCATGCTATCTCTTTTCTGGCTCAAGGAATTTTGAATTATTTTCTGCAGACCACAACAGCTCAGCTTTGAGGTTATAAAAACCTAAAGTGCCAACAGCAATTAAGTGCCTCTAGGATTTGGCAGCGAGGCAAAGATTTTTAGGATTGCAATTCTGAAGTTTGGTGCCCAAGTATTTTCTAACCTAAGAAAATTCAGGTGTCAGAGTATTGTAACAGTCTGGTAGATGAGGACTCAAATGATTAATTCTTTAAAGGGAGGAAGCACATCTACCTATATTTTCCTTAACCTACAGATATAAAATTCCCAAGCTTAAACATGTGCTATGGCTGTTCTTTGCCTGACAGACCTTGTAATGATCTCTGTATAACACAACTCATTCCCTGTGGTTCAATGAATCTCTGTGCTCCAAATTGTTAGAGACTGGGAGCCTGCCTGGGGAACAAGTACGTATTTGCTGTAGTTTTTTACTCTACCCAGGTGTCTGCTTCTGGCCACTATGAAAGACAGATACTTGGGTACGTAGGCCTTTGAGTCTGATTAAGCACAGCTTTTCTGTACAGTCTGTGGATAAATGGGCCTTTTTCCAGAGCAAGTACAGTGTATAATATATTTGGAAAGAGTGTGCATAGTTAAAAGAACACTGCCTTTTAAATCTTTCTGGATCTTTAATAAAAAAATACTTACTTGAGTGACTGTATGCACAGGAGAGGGTTAAACCAAACAAGCTAATTATGTAAAGGGATTAAATCTGGTGCTCTGTAAACCCAAAGTCATTCTGGATCTTTGGCAGAGAGGCTACCTCACAGTTTCCCCGATGTCTAAGATGGTGGTTGTAAAAACATACGGAAAACTAAATCACGTAAATAAGCAGACTGACAGAGGGACATTTGAGGAGAAAAGTTTCCTCACCTTGTGGTCAAAATTAGAAAGCTCAGTTGATTGCTATACTAATTCACAGTGAACTGTTACAAAGAAGCTGGCTGGACCAATGCTTTCACCCAAAAGAAACAAAAAAAATCTGTGATTGTACAGCAGCAAGGATTTTTATTTGCTAGTTTAATGTATCAGCAACAAGTTGTGCAGCTCCTGTTAAACTGCTAACTACTGGGGCTTATCCTGCTCCCCAGATATTTGACTTACACAGCCAAAGCCAGCGACTTTCAAAGCAAAGACTAAAGCTCCATTCTTAATGAGCTTTACACATACAAAGTGGAAGATACACAAAGCTCTCTCCATCCCTCACACCTTCCTACCAAGCAGGAAATCATCTTCTCTGCTTTCTGTCCAATTAATAAACGTCAAGGCATAACCCACAGCATACCCTCTTTTTTTGATATTTTATCATAGCAGATTTTGGTGAAATCTAAAAGATATAAAATACCAGGAGGTTTATAATAAGTGACTATTGCTTTGGAGAGGCCTTATTATCCTTTGATTATTAACATGCTAAATCTTCAGGAACATCTAGCGATGGCAGGTAGCTCAGGTTTCAGTTGGAGGTATATCATGTTTATCACAAGTGACACAGCATTTAGTCTGTAGAAAGCAGGCTCTCTGAAGCAGGCTCTCCGATACAGCATCACTTTGAGAGCTCCAAGTTATGACATGCCTGCAAATGTAGGCCTATATCCCCTATTTCCTCTTAAGTCCTGTTTTAGTAGTCATTTGCCTTTGTTCACACTTTTAGAAGAGAAATATAAAATATGACTAATAAAAACAAGATTATTTGTTAATAAATGAGAAGGGGGAAACTGGCTTGGTGATCATATTTCAATGCTGGTGAAAAGAAAAGCAAAAAGAAACAGTGGCAGGTGGGTTACCTAGAAAATCAACTCTGAACTAAAGGCTGGGAAAGGACCTGACTGCTCTCTGAGTGCATCAGGCGGGGAAGGCAAAAGAAGCTCTTTAATTTGAAGGTTGACAGCAACAGAGGAAAAAATGTGTCAAAACTGGGCACTTATGTTGGCAGTTTGATAGAGCTTTCTGAGCGTCAGAGGAGTGAGACTCTGAAATGGCCTTGCAGAGGCATTATGTGTGGTTGTCCCTGGGACTGAATATCTACATCCAAAGCAGGTTTTTATATGAGTCACTGCATTAGGATCCAGGAAGTTCTTTTCCTACTGAGCTCTCTTTTTATGACTTTGTGCAAGTTATTTTAGCTCATTTGTTCCTTTTTTCTCTATATANGCATATCTTCCTGAAGCTGCTTAAACCTGCAGTCTGCTACTATCAGGGGTTTCTAACTGGCAGGTAGGAAGGGTATGACCTGACCTGCATGACCAGTCTTGTTAACATCAGTGGGACTATTCAGATGTATTTGCAGACTGACGGCATAGAGCTGAGTCTACACTAAAACCATCTGTCACCATGTCTTTGGTAAGTGTATTCTTACAACAACAGGTGAAGTTTATCACGGGTGAGGAAGTTTAGAGTACAGTTCATTTGGTAAAATATCTATGACATTCTCAAATTTGTTGCTTAAAAATAAAAAGATTTTCTAGCAAACCAATTTTGAACTTAAACTCATTTAAACTTAAAAATAATCCCTTGGTGATCCTGTTTTCAAATATATGCAGCAGTTTTAAAGTTCAGTATTTTCCCCAGACAAAACAATAAACATTGAAGAGTTGAAATTTCCATCTTTGAAAGAATTGTGGTGCCAGAATAGTCATTCTGTTGCAATTCAACAAGTGAATTAGATTTCTGGATGCTGAGCTAATGGAATAGAACTGAAAAATAATAAATGGATTTACCTGCTCTTCTATACCTTCGGGTATAAGCAGCTAGCAGTAGTGAATTACATAAATATAACTGTAAAGTTCAGAGATATTCACATCCAGGCACTTACTGCCTTCAATCAGATGATCTCTGAAGAGCAATTACTTTGGTATGTATTATGAAAGTGTTTTTTCTGAATAGGGAAAATGTCCAAGCGAACCTACATAGCTTCTATAATTTAATCTAACATAGAGTTCTCATTTTTTTACCTTTGTATTCCATCACAGATACTGTCCAAAATAGTCTTTTTTCTCCCATTTCTAACCAAAAATGTGTCCTAGTTCTTAACAGTAAAATGGTGTGTTTTGTAAAAGGACTTAGGAATAGAGGGTTTACTTCTCTGTTTGTCCCTGTAATAATTTTTAAATATGATGCCATAGTTGACAGACATTTTTCAATTTAAAAACATTAAGTCTATTCTTACCTCATTAGCATTTCAGCCAAACTCTTTGCATCTAGAAGAAAATAGAAAAAGTGTCATCACAAATGAAAATCTATTTGATAGATGAAAATGTATTGAAAATCTATTTGATGATCACTTACTTAGGAAGTAAGTGATTTGAATCAGCCTTGTGTAAGACCACTGTTGTTTCTAGATCAGTGGCAAGAATAAAATCACCTCTAAAAGTCCCTACTTTTGCTGAAACTGCATTTCTGTCCTACAAAGCCCTGTTTAGTTTTTCAGTAGCACCGAAGATGGTTAGAGAAGTACAAGCTTCCACTGGCTTAACTAGAAAAAACTACAGAAACTTATTAGAAGTAGGAACAGTTTAACCAATAATGGGGATCTTTGTTCCTTCATGCCACAGCTAGCAAATGAAAGGGTGAGGAAGGAAGAAAAGGCAAGAAGACAGAAATGTTGACATCCATCTCCCAGCAGGAGCCAAACCCAAGCTGGATGAGCAGTTGCCGACCTGCCATTTTCAAACCAAACCTGACTTCACAGAGGTCTGAGCAAGGGAGGTCTCCAAGGAGTCAACTTGTTTGGTTGCTCTCAAATGTGAATGTTTTTCTACTAGCAATAATTCAAAACTGCTACTGGGTCTTCAGAGGACAGTCTATACACAAAACAGGAGGTGGCTTATTCTCACATAGATCAGCCCTGCAAAATGAGGTGCTGCTGAAGGAGCAATATTCCTCCTGTTGTTGTCATTGCTGTTATTATTAGGATAAAATTATTTGGGGATGTAATTATTCTGGTACTTCTCAGATCAAAAGACACAGCAAAAGGTTGGTTCACCAAGTGCTCTTCAGGTAGCTTTCTGTAAAACTTTGTCAACTTAATATAATAATTTCTGTAGTAATATTCAGCAAAAATGGACAGCTATGCTTTGTTCTCCTGCAGTCTGCCACTAAACAAACTCACTTAAAAATGCTGACTCCAGAGTCCTTAAGTATATCACATAGCAACAAAGCAGCCTTTTGTGCAACCAAGGGAAGCAAATCTGAGAAAAAAACAGTTCCAAGTTCTAAGTCTTCAAGCAACTCTCCTATTACATGAAACTTTAAATTTCTCCTTTTATCCACTGGTTGCAAATCTATCAGCACCTGCCAAGCCATTTACTGAATTTGTCTTTGTTTTCACCATCTCACCTTTTTATTCCTTGATCACCTCTTGGGTCTCCTACACCTACAACAATTTGCTTGCTTGTGATCCTATTAAATATCCTGCCTTTTAAATTCAGAGGATGCAGGCAGAAACAAACCACTATCTTAATGCATCTCTCTGGCTACATTTGTATACATTTTTAAAATGAATGGACAAAGGGCTCTTTCTATTCATAAAAAAAAGCTCAACAAAACCCCTTCCATCCACTTTCTACATTCTGTTTCTCTGACACTGTGCCAGCTTGCCTGTCTTAAGCTTTATTCCTCACCTACTACTGAAGAAGCTGAAATTCTGAGCTTCCACTCCTTTATTTTTAACTTTCCCCTATCCCTTTTCAGCACAAAGCATGGCAGAAACCTGGTGGAGGGAAGGACTCTTCGTCTGAGATGTCCCATCTAATCCAAACAGTGCTCCATTTAAGCACTAAAACTTCCTATTTTTTACTTTGTTTGGGATTGCCTTTTGCTGTTAACACTCTTAGAAGTGGTACTACATAGTAGAAGACAATGTCTTTATCATCAGTCATAAACCAAACTACCACTGCTGCTGCTCTCAAATGACATCAGAGATAGTTTTGCTGCTGACTGGAAGGGATCCAGTTCTGAAGAATACAAACAAACAAACAAACAAACAAACAAAAAAGACATTCTGGTTCCAAGTCATGTTTTTTTTGTGTTGGGGCTGAAGGGACAAAGTTGAAGGTTGTTTGGCCCAATGTCATTCAGTTTGCTTTTTAGTTTTGTTTAAATGACAACAAAACTCCCTCACATGTTCTCAGGTGCTGCACAGCATATAGCTGTGTTCCATGCTGCATCTGGAAAAAATGTTATGTTCTCACCATTAAATGTATATGGCACATATTCAAATGCACATTAACATATATGCATTCTTGGTCAAAGACATACAAAGGAGATTGTGCAACTTCAATCAAAAATAACATGAGGCATCATGCAAGATCATGTTACATGTCAAGAGCTGAATGAGGAAGTACTTCAGAAAAAAAGTAACTCCATCAGCAGGGTTTGAATGTACTAATATTCAAGCAGATAGTTACAATGGTCAGCACCATTACTGTAGTTAATGATGGCTGTCCTGGACACACAGGCTGGTGTAGGATTGAACCAAATGAAACATCCCAAGAAGATAAGGGATCTTATGTATCTGTCAAAGCAACCAGAAGCCTAAAAGCAACTGAATATGGTAACAGTGCATCCAAAACATTAGCTACAGGAGAAATGCTAGTTTCACAAACCAATGATTACAGACTATGGATTGTAACGTGTATTTCCTACGTTACACTTTTGATCAGCACACTGAGAATTCTTCATAAAATGAGTCAGCATCCCTGCCAGTGTCCTATCTCCTGGCTTTCAGGTTGGGAAAACAGGGCTTGGGGAGGCCATGAATGACAGAGTGAAGGGGCTGATTTCCCGCTCCAGCCAAGCATCACCCCATGCCTTAGTGAAAAAGACAAACTACTCCTCGCCGTGGGTTTGACACATGACTGTGCCGACAGGCATGGACCCAGTGGCAGCCCTCAATTCCATTTGCTGGGGCAGCCGCCTTTAAAATTCTTAACAATTTGGCTTGCCCCCCAGGAAATCAGGGGCCGTGACACGGTTTTACCTTGCATGGCTGCACTTCTGAACTGTCACGCTGCACTGACACTTTCTGCTTGGATTAAGGTGAGTTGGATTTAAAAACAAAGGGGAAACTATTATGGTAGTAGTGGAGCTAGGTTAATAGTAAGGAGAAAGAGTGGTAAGTCATCAGGTTTCTCTGTTATAATACATGCTGACCTACTGAATGGCTGCATGAACTCCAGCAGCAAATCGACCTTCTTGTGACCTGACCTGTGGAACTACTAAACTGAGCAAAAATCAGGGCTTTGCTGAAAACTACACTTTCTAAACAGAGTACTCCTGGAGAAACAAATCATACTGGGCGTGACACAGGAGGAAGACAAACCTACCTGTCCCTACATGCTAAAACAAGGAGTAGAAAGATTGGGAATCAAGAGACTGCTGTCCTTATCCTACATTTACCCCACAGAAAGTGGAATCACAAACCCATTGTCTATAAGCACAGATACAAATGTTTGCATACAGAATGCACTGCAAATAAATCTGCAATTCCCACTCCTCTTTGTCAAGCAGGTTCAAAGAAAACACATCTACTGGAGCCACAAAAGCAAGAATTACATCTGTAACTTGTATAAATTCTTTTAGAAGGTCCCGCTGTGGAAACTATTATTTCTGATGTAGACTAGAGGAAAATTGATGGTGGAATCATGATTTAGGAAAAATGAGTCCTGTGCTCAAAGAAACCCCACCAGGTGATACATATCAAATCATAATGACAGGATTTCAATTTCAAAACTAATTCAGATGGAAGTTGAAAACAGCAACTACTAGAGCAAAACAGGGGCTATAGTTAGGAGATCAGAAAAAATTGCACACAGGATTTTTTTAGAGAGCTTACTAAGGAGTTCTCTGGAACAGCAATACTGATCATCAGTAAGATGTTTAGAACATGAAGTAACCTCCAGAAGAGCAGAAAATGGCTAACATGGGATCAGTCTTCAAAAAGAATGACCAAAAAAATCTGAATTACCGAATTCCTATCAATCTGATCTGGGCAATGAGCAAAATGATGAAAAAAATGGAATGAAGCTTGATGAAATGAATTAAAGTAGTTGGAATAATTGAGGCCAAGCAATATAAACTTGTGGTCAATCAGCCATGTCAAACAAAGTTGATTTTTTAAAAATGAGATTAAAATTCACTGAGAATTGATGACACTGAAAAAACCTCTCACTGAGATACAATTAAATAATATCATAATATTATATTTATATTTATATTTATATCTATATTTATATTTCTCTAGAGCAAAGCTTTGGTACCTCAGAATATTTTAGTAACAAAGTAGAATGATACAAAAAATCAACACAGCGGCCATTTTACAAGGGTTTCAACATATCCAAAACACAATTTTAGGCAGAGAATAATTGTTTAGTATTAATTTTCATCACGCACCATGCAACATAACACTGTTGGTACGTCAGTGGTCTGGAGTTAATGAAATAATATCCGATAAAAGTTTGAAAATGACACAAGAATTAGGTAGCTAAAATAGAATGAAAATGCCAGGTTACTAAGGCATGGCACTCTGGATCATCAGGTAGGTTGGCCACAAGTTAGCAATGTATCTGTATTAGTATGAGTCATATATCAAGAATACAAGCCATAGCTATCCGATGGAAAATGTTATCCCGTTGCACTGTAATAAGAGAATTGTCAGATGATCTCAAGGGAAAAGACGTTAAAAGCAAATTCTTAAAACAATGCTGTACCCAAAAAGGTGATCCTTGCAGATATAGACAGAAGACCATAAAGGGAAAGAAGAAAGGCTGTTACCTCTCCATCTGATGGTGTCTTTTGCTGGAATATTATGTTAATTTCTAGCATACACAGATGAGGAAAGCTACCTAAAGATTGCAAAGGGACCAGATAAAAGCCTTGAAATTAATAAATGATGGGAAAACTACAAACAAAAATTAAAGAAGATTAATCTGTTTCATTTACCAGTTAAAACATTAAGAAATTACTTGGTTACCACCATGTAAAAGGAATATCCTCAGAGACTGAACATATGATACAAAAATGAATTTCAGTCCCTGTACAGCAGACAGAAGTATAACAGGACCAGATGGCTAGGATGTCAAGCTGTAGCTTGACAAATTCAGGTAAGAAGTGAGACACAGCTTTTACAGAAATGGTAGTTAAATCCTGATGACTTTTATCAAAAGTACTGATGAATTCTTTGCCACTGCCTATGTTTAAGTGAAGCTCAGATATTTTTCTAAATTCCTATATTCTTAGAGGAAATAATTCAGAGAAGTCTTACATTATGCAAAAGCCATACTGGCCAGTGATCACCAGCCTTCTTAAGAGACTGTAACTCAAGAATCTATGAATACTTGTAAATTAACCATGAAAAACTAAATGTGCACAGCCATCATTTCCTGGAGCCAAGGAGCTCAAAATATCCTTCTCATTACTAGATGGAATTCCACAGTATTTCTGAGAAGATAAGATAATACTTTCATCACCCTTAACCCACCACTTTTTTTGGTGAAAAAAGCTGCACAGAGGTAAATGACGTAAAAGGATTTGAATGAGAAATTTATTATACAAGCTAAAGCATCCAGATGCCCTGATTTCCAGAGCTGTGTATGAACCATAAGGCTAGTTGTCCTCTTTGATCTACAAATTTGCCCATGCCTAAAAGCTCTGTATCTCTGTCTCTTTGTAAAAACATTCAAAATATTGTTACAAAAGACAAAATGAGACCCAAAAGAAAGACACATAGATGCTAAGGTGAGATGGAATACACAGGGTTGGTCCTGGCTTTAATATATATCCC
The DNA here is from genome assembly GCA_013401275.1 of Pandion haliaetus. Taxonomy (NCBI): domain Eukaryota; kingdom Metazoa; phylum Chordata; class Aves; order Accipitriformes; family Pandionidae; genus Pandion; species Pandion haliaetus. The sequence continues at coordinate 275,428 of VYZV01003863.1, read as the reverse complement.
AATCATATTTTGAATAAAATACAAATAACTAAACATTTTGGTGGCTCTTGGAAATGGTTAGAATTTTTTTCATGATAAATTGCTTTACTATTTATTCAGTGTGTGATTTGAAAGGCTTTTTCCCAAATACCTTCAGTGTAAGGTCTGCTGTTGTGTGCTAGTGCAAAACCTGCAGGGCCAAGTGGAGAAGTGGCAGACTACAAGGGTCAAAAACCTGGTTGTGCCTCAGCCAAGGGTATTTACTAGAAGACTGATAAAGTTGAATGAATTCACAGTTCTAAAACCTATTCACATAGCAAACACCTGAATTTGAATAAGGATTAGAGAAAAGTACAGATCAGGGACAATGAAAAGTTAGTGAACAATGAAGTGTTGTTGTAAGAGTTCTGTTATAACACATCATAGGGAAAAAGATGTGATAACAAATCTGAGAATATCTGGTTGTGTTTTCTAGCCTACTAACATGTGGCTACTTTCATTTTACAATTTGGGAATCATGGTTTGCATCTGCTGGAAAACTGAACCCCTCCTCATTTCCAGAACATCTGATTTTATCCTTCAGAAAAAATATGATTTTAGATTATTGAGACTTTTCACAAGGGAAACAAACAACAACAAAAAAAGGAAAACAAACACCAACACATGAGAATTATTGTCCTTTCCCCCATGTAAAATAACTACAATGGATACATGAGTTATTTTTTAGAAACTTACTACCAAATGAAAAAGAAGGAATTTCTGTAGAAAACACATATGCTTTGTTCCGTCATGTCTATTACATATTGCAGAAAAATTATACCAACTGGGGATTGAACAGTTTGGTCACGTGCAGCCCCACTTGTACTTTCATGTTCAAGGAGTACACATATGTAGATATAAGTGCCACAGCTCTCATCTTACCTCGCAGCCTCTTCAGTCTCTGCTCCCTCCTCCTCCTCCGCACGATCAGCAGCATCACAAAAAGCAGCAAGACCCCAACCAAGATACACGAAATGGTCACCAGCATCTTTAGCCCTTCGTTGGTTGCCAGCCCTTCCTCACTTTGCACAACTGACTTAATGAGTGGAGGGATTGTACCTGGAAACAGTGTCATGATATTAGATGCCTATTAATGAAGACAAAAGATTGAGTTTTCAGGGAATATGGCTTGTTATATGCTTCAGCTGCATGCAGAACATTAAGAAGGATTTGTCATCTTAAGGGCGGATGCTATGTTTGCATGTGTAATGGCCACGCACACGTAACCAGACACACTGGTAACAAGGTGCTGACTGCAGAGAGTCATAGATTATCAGAAATTGAGGAGTGCATTCATTGATGAAACAAAACCATGCCCATTATACAGTCAAATACTATGATTAATTTTAAGTCATATTAAATCATTACAAAGCTGTAAGAGATCTCAGGATTACTACCTATGTATGTTACCCCTTACTATGGGAAAATAGCACTGCTGCAACATATTCATACTTTCTGCTGGGTTTTTCTTTGTAAGGAACATATTTGACAAAGTTCATTTTGTGCTACATGCATCAGATGACTCGTCTGCACAGAAGCTTTCTTACATCATGTCTTAGGGGTGCAGCAATGATATTGATCTGAAATTCAGATAGCCAGCCTGATGCTAATTTGCTAAAGAGTGTCTGACATTATACTCATCAGTAAAACAGGAGAGTAACACTGGATAGAAACAATCAAATTTTGAGAGTGAATTGAGGGAAATGAATCTACAAACTACTGGCATTGGGAGGCAGCTCGCTTTTTCGTTTTGGGACATATCTGCATTTTGAATATAACTAGCTTCATGGTGATATATAATACTTGAACTTTTCAATTATTTTTTTCTTTACTTCTAAAGGACATGAGAAGAATGCAGCACTTTGTGTGGAAGGCTGTTTAGTCATGGAAGGCTTCTCACTCATTTCCTGATTACTATTAAACTGCTGAATGCAACCACAAATGAGGCTATAAAATGCAGATTTGTTTGAAACGGGTAGAAACACGCAAGTATTGTGAACTGTGATGACTTTTGATGGAAGCTATTCAATTTTAACCAGCTACTGAAACATAAAAGTGGCTACTTACTTGCTAAAAGGATAGGACGGTGAGATAGAAAAACAGGCACATCCTTTTTTACATTTTAATTGCTGCATTGAGTGATATAGTTATATCTCATTATGTACCATACAGTCTCAGAAAAAAAAATTGTGATATGATGCAGTACAATATGATGCCATAACCACAGTGAAAATGTAGAATTCTAAGTCATGCTTTTTCAGAAGAGCTATTTGAGTTGCATATAATGAGAAGAGTAGTTCCCTAAAGGGAGGAAGATAAAACAGAAAAGCTACAACCATCCAAAGCTATACCAGGTACTTCGGAAAATTTATTTTCTTATAATTGCACATTGAATATTTTTCTACTGTTCCATTGCAGTTCTTCCCCATAATTTTCCTTCTTTCTCTAATTTTCCATTTCTTGGAATAAATGCACAGCAGTATTTTTTTTCTTGTCTTAACTGAGATGCAGTTTTTGCACTACTCTAAAGGCAAAGAAAATGATTAGATGAAGAAATGGAAAGAACTTCAAGCTCCTGAAGGTAATACTAATAACAGCCTCTAAATCCTCCTAAACCCTGCTAAATACTAAAGGGCTAAATTTTGCTCTGAATTAAAGTCATACAGATCATTGGCTAAGGACTGTTGGGTTCAAGATTACCTAAAATTATGTCTTGCTCTCCTTAATACTTCAACAAAAATAAAATTAAGAGTGGCCTTAATTTCAGTTAAGCCTTGGGTAAGTGATTATCATTTTACATACCTCTTCCAAGTAAAGTGTAAACATCATAATGCTATATACAGGCAATACAAACTTAATAAAAAAAACTTACTGCAAGTTTATATATCTTTCACATTATCCATTTGTAGATATTCAGCAATTGTATTAGAAATTACCAAAACCTAAACCTGCTATCCATTGAGAAAACACCATTTAAACTTTTGCTGTCATTCTAGGTGTTGGCTAGGAGTGGAATAGTCAAAGCTTTTCTCAGAACAAAGTCACAGACAATTTGGGAGGGTTTGTTTTTTTTTTTCCCGGCCAATTCACCATCGTCGCTCTTTATTAGCCTGCTTTACCAACGCTTCATAGAAGCTGTAATTTGAATGTCTCTGACCCCATTTTCCCCTGTGTTGCAGCTCTTCCAGCATCTCCCGTTGCACCTTGTGACTTTAGGACTCCCAAGTATTTTCTGTGTCCTAACTGGTCTTCATGGTAGGAAGTCCCCTGGTGGGCTAGAATCAATTAACATAGTTTAGTGCAGCTACCACGCTGATCTGATTTAACGTCACGGCTGCTGAGTAGCTGATCTCTGAGTCAGGAAGCTCCTTTGCTTGTAGTGCTGCACACTACAGCTGCACATTGCTAAAAATAACTCCTTGAGTGCAAATGTTCTGAAAAACAAGGGGCAGGAAGGTCATAAAATCGGTAAGCTGAAAATGGTTAGCTGAAATATCTATGAGCGGAAAGCAAAAAGTCGCACGTAGATCTGTCATTAACCTTTTGACCTAATTCACTATGAAGGGATTTAACGTAAGGGATACTTAGCGATGATATTTCTCAGGAGCTCTATCACAGATAACAATCAGCTACTGCACTCCAAACAAAATGACTGAAAGACCACGTAACTCAAGGATTTCTACAAAGTTTACAAAGGCTTCATCTTAAGACTGCTAAAGCTCCTAGGCTTGTTTTTAGCATTTGGTATCCTAGAACTTTCATACACATATTATCTAATCTTCAAAGTACTATCCTTGTATCTGTTTTATCCTAAGGGCAGCTGTGACCCCTAGAAGCTGGAAGGGATTAATATTACATTCCAAGATGAATCAATGGTAGAGGTAGGGTCAGCACTCAAAAGTGGAGCTGGCCAAGAAGTTTCCACTGGCATGCCTTCTGTAAATGAAAAATTCACTGTCTATGAAAGCAAAAATTTCTGCATGAAGTATTGATAGAAAATGTTGATTTCTAATCAGACACCGTTTTCCAACTCTGAAGCGCCTTATGCCTACCCAGCTTACTAAGGAACAAATGAATGGGGAGCTGGGACTCTGTAGGGACAACTTTTGCTTTAGAAGCACTGAAATAGTTCTTCTATGAAATCTCTTATGTGGAAAAAGACTATTAATTTTCAATAATGATAATAATAATAATAATGTTTATCATTTTACATCTGCATCAAATGTAACAAATTCAGAAAATTTGAAACCTGAAATTTTCTTTTCCATCCATGTTTTCCTCTCTTAAACTTGTGGTCAGTGTTTGAGAACATGTTGCCTCTCTAAGGCACAATATAGTCCTGGCAGGGCGTGCTTGGCAAACAAAACCATCAATGCTGTAAATGAGAAATTTTCTAGCTGACCAGAAGGAGTGGCCCCGGAAATTTAATGCTACAAACATTTTTATTGTTTCATTTTCTCACTTTTAAAGATGCCATACAGCAACACACAAAATCAAATGGTGTGCAGGTCACAGTATGTGAAACGAAGCTAAGTATCATCACCTAAAAGAAAAGCAGAGTCTGACAACATTTCAAACCAGTTCATTGTAAGAATACATTTGATTTCACTGCTGACAGTGGGAATTTCAGGTTCTGGACCTGCATTTTCATATAATCTCATTTTAAGGTATGGCTTAAGACTGCCCCAGTCATATATATGTATCAATAACTGTGGATGTGAAAAAAAGTTCACTGAAAGTTAGATGCTGCCTGTAGAAAAGTACTGGAAAGAAAAGAGGATAGGCTAAGTAAAGTGGCAAGAAATTAACTCATAATACCTGAAACAGTTATTATTGACAACATTTATACTGCTCAGTAAAACAGGTCCTAAGTCTACCTGACAAGACCTGGCAGCATTTGTATAATAACTGCTTGGATCTTCATTTCCTGTATGCCTCTAAAGTGCTGAGACAAAATCTTTCTTTTAATTTTTTAGGCTGTCCAAAATAACATGAGGAATGTGTGGAAGCTTACCAAAACGATATTTTCATAGAAAAACATGAAAGGATGCGCTATTTGCAAAAGGGTGAGCCATGAGGGCATGTGTTGTTAATTATCTGCAAGAACTGATGAGTACCTAGCACAAAAACTGGGATAGCATTAGAGGATGTGGAAGACGCTGAGGTTTAAACCCTGCCTGATTCATATCCCACACTTCTGACTGGGAATGGTCCCTGTTGCTTGCTCTTCCCTGAGCCATACATGGGTATTGTCTTGGAGAGTGCTGGTTTCTGTAGGACAAAACTGTGGCAGGGAGATGTTATGAACAATTAGCAAATTGGTGCTGTCGCTGGACAATTACCAGTTCTTATTTGAACTTGCTCACCAATCTGTTGTTTAATTTACAGTACAGATGTTGCCAAGTGGTTGCACGATACAGCGCAATATCCCTGGCAACACAACAACATTTTACACTGGATGTCTCCAGAAAAGCTCTGGCAATTTACACTACAGCAATTCAAAAGATTGCCATCTGGAGCCATCTGTACTGCCTTTTTGCCAGAAATACAGCCATTTCCCACTATACAGCCAGCAGAAGCACACATGTGCCACCACCACTTTCAATAAATATGCCAGAATACGAGCTGAAGGGACCGACAAATTGGCATGTTTGCTCTTGCCCTCTTGTTCTGGCTTTTGCAGGGTGGGCACTAACCCCTGGCAGAAGGGCAGGATGCAACAATTCCTTCATCTCCTGTGCCCTGCTGCTGGGCATGACAGAGCCATCTTTCACGGCCATTAGTTTCACTCTCCCCTGTCTGTAAGTAGGGATAATAGCATTGCCATTGCTTTGCCCTTGGAGGATGTTGCCCGGGGGCTTTCCCGGAAGGCAAGCTAGTTAGCTGCTCCGTTGTGTCCCATGATGGGTTTTGAGCTGTGTCACAAGGACATTGCATGGAATAGCAAGAAGGCCAGTCACTGCCATGAATGGCTGCAGGAACCAATTGTATAAGAGACAAAAATTTCATGGAAGAGATGCATGAAATACTAGCAAGTGTTTCTGTGACCACTGGAACTAATGACACCTCGTGTCCTATCGTTACGTGTCTCATGGTTGATTGACTTTGGTGCTGGAGCTTTTCCTCAGTGAGGACAAATAAACGATTCTTCTTTTCTGCTGGCAGCCTATTGTCATGAAATCAGTAGGCATATTATGTCTTCTTTGAGACTGTTACCCTTCTGTCAGCCTGGCTAGCAGATTCAAAAAGGGTTTTATGGGGGAGAAAGACAAGCAAAAAAATCACACAAGAAACTAGAGTAAAAACAATAGCTCAGACATATAAATAAAAAGATATACTTACTGCCATCATAATTGAGTGTTGCAAATTTGGCTTGTTTCTCTGCACAGCCAGCACTGTTGCACACTCTCATTTGCAGTTCATACCAGGTTGCCTCCTGCAGGTCATATAGTATATAGGACTTTGACAGGGATGTCCGCTGAGCGGTTGTCCAGACTGTTGTCCCAAATGGCCGGTACTCCAGGGTGAAGGAGGTGATGGGGCAGCCACCGTCATTCCAGCCTATCAGGTTCAGCCTCACTCTTGTGGTGTTGATACTAGCAAAGAGCTCTTGTTCCTTTGAAAACTGTGGCTCTAGAAGCAATGATATAGTTCAAGTGAAATGCTTAAGTATTACAGATATAGGACTCCCAAAAATATAAAACTAAGAGGATAATTTCTAGGAAAATCTTAACTTCATCTTAAAGTCAGTATCTTAAAGTCAGTATCTATATATTTAACTTTTTTTCCCCTGCCTTCTTAAATGTTTTTTCACACTTTGTGCCAGACTCACAAACCTAGATTTTCAAATCCATATGTGAAAAAAAGATCCATACATCTCTGCATAGACCTGACTTGCTGATTTGCATGGACTGGCGTGACTCAGCTTGTAAATCTAGTGCAGACGCTTCATACCAGCAGCTGCCCCTGCTCACTGCTATGCAAAAAAGAGTTCAGAACACTAAGTAGAAATACCATAAAACACAAATACAGTTGAAGATTGTCCACTGGTGCTCTAGTCTTCTTTGGAAGTGGAATTGAACACATTTTTTTTGGAGAGTACAGAGGCTTTAATTTGCAGAAAATTACAATTTTGAAGAACTTGCAAGTAAAAATCAAAATTTTAAAAATATTAATATGTTGACATTGCACATGATACATTTGAAAATAATATATACTTTGAATTTTGTATTTCTGAGTTAAGATGTTTCCATTCAGAAAGGGGTTGACATTTCTATTTACTTGTCCTGCTTTGGGATCAAATGTTGGTTTCTGTTGATATAGACATTAAAGTTTTTTTGACACTTCTGCATAGTACAGGAGTAACGACAGTAAAAATGGCACCTTAGAATTGAAATAATGAGAGTAGGTGGACAAGACAGGTCATCAACAAATGTTATTTATATCAAATACTGCTGTAGTGTACTTAAAAGTGTTATTGCTAACCGCTTACCAAACCCAGTATTTTTACTATAGGAATTTACACCTAATGTGGTGAAAATTATCTATAATGTGCTCTTTTATTCTATGTAGTAGATATCTATATATCTATATTATATAGCATAAATATATGCTATATAATAAAGCATAACTTATGCAATGGGGGTCTTTTTGCCATTCTTGTACTTTGATGAGATGTACTGAAATGTACTCTCTTTTCTAAATTCTATAGGAATCTAAACAAAAGTGGTGATTCCTGCCATGTATTATGAACTATTTCAATTGGCTCTGTTCATAGCTTTGGACAGAAATGCTTCTGGAGTTTTTAGATGAATGAGAATGAACTCAGCATTCTAAATCACACCGTACCTGGCTCACTCTATAAATGTAACACAGGTAGTTTCCAGACATATATATCAAGTCCCAGAGAAACTCAAGAGGCTGTGAGATCTGCTTTCTCATGATCCATTTAGATGTTATTTGAAGCATATGCAAACTCTACATCTCATGCAATGAAAATAAGAACACTCAACTTCTACTTCTCTAAATGACCCTTTCTTTAAGGTCAGCAGACCATTCTCCCTGACCACCGATAATATCAGCATGTATGCAGCTGATCTGCAGTCTCCCCTCATAGTCACACCATTCACATCTACTGCCTGTGAAGTCTTCCCTATGCCACTGAGTGTCAAATGAAATGTCCACCTTGCTGTGATGCTTGGGAGATCTGCAACAGCACAGGTGTGATGAAGAGCATAACGAAGGGCAGACATACCTATCAGAGTAAACTATCTTTATTATGAAAACGCTCCCAAATGAGAGTATTTCTTACAACCAGTGAAGAGATGCAAGATGAGGTGATCTTCAGACCATTATGCAAAGCTACTGCACGCTATTGACTTAGAGGTAACACTCTCTAAAGTGCCTCTTTAAGTGGGTCTGTTGCCAAATTTCCTCATAATTCTGACACGCATTTGCAATGTGGAATTATCCTCAGCAACCAGGACCAAGGGACACATTGCTGAATTAGCTAAGAATTCCACAAATTTTGGCTGGTTTGACCTGCAGAGCTTTATGCAAACTTTTCCTTTGTTTCTAACACTTATCCTGTTCAAAGGGTGCTACTTGCATGGCTCCTGCAATACCAGCTTGGAGCAGAAATAAGACATTGGCTCCATTTCCTCCACACATAAATAGTCCCCGTCTTCCTTCAACATCCAGACAAATAAACCCCTGAATTTTTACAAGATGAGAAGAAACAGTTTCCTTATGGCAATAGCAGTAGTTGGAATTGCTAGAGCCTATGACAATGGAGATACTCCCTTCCCAAATATCTACCAACCCATCTCAGAAAAAAATTATTAGAGAAATAAGGATAGAATATCAGCCAGTATGGCTTCAAGTCCTGCAGCGACAGCTTCTTCTGTCACAGCACGGACACATCTGGAATTATTTCCAAAGCCAATAATATTAAAATATCCAAGTCTGTCTTCTCATTAAACCAAGATCTACAGCAGAATGCAAAAGCTTTAGGTAAGCAAAGGGGATGGAAATGAACATACCTTTTCCAAGTGTTTTAGCCTCAATGATCTCGCTGATGCGTCCTGGCCCCACTCCGTTCTGAGCAGTTAAAGTAAACTTGTACCAAGTGCCACATTTCAATGTTTCTAAACGGTAGGACCTCTCACTAGGGCTAATGGGAAAACTACCCCACTGCTCACTGTTATCTTCTGAGTACTGCAAAATATAACCTGGCGGAAAAGCGCAGATGGCAATGATAAGCCACACACAAACCACAAATTCTGCAGGCAATATGACAAGTCATTTTAAAGACCTAACAAAACTAGAAAAATCCCATGCACAGGGAGACATATAGCTCTCCCCTGACTAAAAGATACCCTGCAATACATTTTGCCTACCCTTACAACAGCTTACATACAATTTTTATGATACCTTCAAAGGGAAAAGAAAGGGATAGACATTTCTAAATACCCTTCAATCAGCAACAAAGACCAGATGATGAACCTGGACCCTCAAAAATGAATGGTTAGCAATTACATGTCTGGAAAATCACAGACAGTAACTGTCATAACAGCTGAGGGTATGGTGGAAGAAAGTGATTAAATCTGTGATTAAGCCACCACAAAAAGAAACTGCAATTTATTGAAAGCTGTTACCACAATGATAGTGCACATTAAGCACTGACAGCAATACAGATTGCTTTGTTTTTCTTTTTTTTGGTAGCCATTCATAATTATATACTAATCCTATCAACATATGATAATTTACTAAGAAGTTGCAATTAACCTGAATTATATTACCTCGGATAGAACTGCCACCATTGTCTCCAGGTATCCAGGAAAGGGTGATAGAGGAAGATGTAGTTTTGGATACAGTGAGTCTTGGCTGGTCTGGTGGAACTAGATGGGAAATAGTTAAAAATAGAAAATAGATTCAAATTATTAGATGTGATCTTAATCCCTTCTAACAGTCATTTATCAAATCACTGTTTTGAGTTGCAAAAAATGCAAATTACTTCTGTCAAAGTGTCTGTTTAGCTGACATCCTTGGTTAAGACAAGAGCAGACAAGGTATCTTTTTTATATTTAATTTTCTACACAATTGTGTCTTTCAGTTCTTAACCCTTGCTTTTCTCTGAATTTTTGTATCTGTCCTGTCAGACCTAAATGGCATATGAGCCACCCAACCATGATTTTTCATTATTTTCCATATCTGTTTTAGGGAGAAGCTGAATTTTTAGTGGTGGGAAACAGGTGTCCACTTGCAAATGATGCCCCACTCATGCATGTGTTTGCAGGGTATTATCACAAAAGTAAAAAAAAAAAGTGCATAACGAGTTTCTGCCAGTGTGAGTGCTAACTAGGTAGCATAGGTAGATCTGTGATCAGGGGCAGATACATACTTCTTCCACATCACACCATCTATTCACTGAGGCTATTGGTATAAAGAAGTCACAACTCTATCAGCAAAGGCTGAACAAATCTGAAAACAGTTCAGTTCTGCTGCTCCCCATAAACATTATGGCTGTGTCTAAACTGTGGGACATAAGAACTGCATGGTTCCCAGGACCAGCTCCTTACAGAGTGCAGGAATAAGACAGAGATCTCAGCTCCCATCCTCTGCCCAGCATCCAGTTTCCTCCAGAGGAATATCCAGCAAGAAAGGGCAGAGAAGGAACCATGCTATATCCCAACAAGTCACCCAGGGTAGGGAAAACTGGGACTGGGAATTTCGACAGGGAATTGCGACTGGAAACAGGACTGGGAACTGGGACAGTTTAGGCTCAGCCTAAGTAACCCTAAATTGCACCAGTGTATAGTGGCTGGGTTTCCAGAGCTCAATGGTCAGGGGCAGAAAGTGGCAAAGTAGCCAGCTTTCTTTTCCCCTTGACAAATCTGTCATAAGCCAGTATGATCATATGCTAGTTATAGTCTGGAGAGCTCATCTTTGACTTCTGCCTGAGCCATTTATCTAGTCCTGCTGTACAAGTGAGGTAACCAGAACCATGGCACAAAACCAGTAAGGCCATGGAGGATAGTGTTTGCTAAAATAGAGAGGAATGGCAGCTGAAATTTCAAAGATCTAGTCGAGTATTTGTTAAAGCCCTGACAGGTAAATATGTACTAACACTTCACCCAAGTGTTTTACATCTGCAATTGTGAGTTCAGAAATTGAAAGGGGGAGAAAGGGAAGTTCCTGTTTCAAATCCTTTGCACTGCCCTGGTCACACACAGCAGCACTGTGTCTGGCTTGTTTTACAGATTGTTTTCTGAACAAGTGTTACTAGAGCTCTCCAAGCTCCTCAGAAATGTAGACATAATTGAGCTTTGCTGCCTCAAGAACAAGGAGTGAGGCACGGGCAGTGTCTGTCTGGGAAGGGATGTGAGATGCAGCAGCAAAGCTAGGATGGAAAGCCAGGGAGGAGAGACAACAGGGCAGTCACACCTCCTCCAGTCACTGCCACTGAAGCACGGGAAGGGGGTGGTGGTGTCGGTGACCACTGCTGTCAGGAGCTGCCATTTCCCTGACACAGTTACTGCTTGACAGACACCAGCCCATAAGCAAGGCAGGACAGAAGTCACAAATGCTCTGCTGTGTCCAGCAGTCCGCTGCCAGAGGACATGGCCTGCTTTGCCTATGTTTAAGGGGTGGCTCTACCTGCAGAGTGAAACTCCAGGAAAAGCTCCCTGCTGCAGTTCACATTCAAGTCATCAGATTGCAAAATAATGAATGCTGATATGAAGTGGAGGCTGCTGGTTTACAGCTATGGACCAGTTCAAAGAGAAGTTGATTTTACTGCCCTCACAGGGCTAAACAGTGCTGAAGAAAACAAAAAAGAGAGCTTATATTCTAAAGGAAAATTCCCTATGTGAGTTGGATTTGTTCCACTGTTCTCACTGACTTGGCTGATTCCAAGGGAGAGACTGCACACACTACACTGTGAAAGATTTCTTGTAAAACATTTCATCACAGCTTCACCCTACCTACAAAAGCTGGTGGTCCCATATATCAAATGCTAGTCTTTCTCTGCCCCTCAGGGAAGTAATTTTGATTTGCTTTTAGTTACAGCAAGGATATGCAATTACAAAAGTACTTAGTGAAATATAAACATAAGGTTTCCATTTGATAGTGTTTGTTCTCCCTACTTCCTGTTATGGTCATGCTTCAAACATTGCAGAACAGCATCTTTAGGCTCTGTTGGATTGTAGGTAGGTTAATATACTCTATGGCATTTGATTCAAGGCTTAGTGGAATGGCTTATGCAGAAAGAGTTGGACTGCAGTTGAAGCAATCTCTTTCTGTGTTCTTGTGTGTTTGCACTAGAAGTTTAGGTTGTGTATCAAGGGACAGGAGAGTGACTGGCCACAGCATGGCCCATATTCCCAACTCAGTTATTTGCTTCCATCTGATACAACAATCTGCAAACTTTAGTGTAAGTGAGCAAGGAAATCTGCATAGTGAATTCTTGGTATGTGAATACACGTGCTCTGCTTCACATTACTGTTAATGTGCATTCTTGTGTTGTCATTGCTTTTATACATAACAACACCATAATGGATACATTACATACATTTTAACATGCATATAAAAAGTAGCTGGTAGCATGTGCTAGTTGAAGGTGTACTGGTCTTCCATTTTAAATGCTTTCTCATATTCACCATCAATAAAATTCTGCTCTTGCATAATGAAGTTTTTGTCCAAGGTCTCAGTACAGAGGCAAATTTCTGTTGATAGCTTTTCAGAAGCTGAAGGCCTTCAGCTCTTTCTCAATTTTGCAATATTTAAGTGATACATGTAATATTTGTAAGGAGACGGCATAAGTTGATATTTTCTGTGTGAAGGACTAGAAGATAACTGAATGCAAACACTCTGTTCTCAGTCCAACAAAATCTTACATAGAGACTTAACTGCAAGTGTGTGAACCATTCCACCAAAACCAAAACATTTGCTATATCATGAAATGTTGATGGCATAGTCAAAATGACCTGCATAATATTTTATTTATTAATTTGGAACAATATTTTTTTAATTAATACACATTAATACAAATATTTTACGTACACCTGAAAACAGACACACCTATGCATTACCAGCACATAGCAGTTAATAGCTGTGATAACAATTATGAGATAGATCCAGTAGTCTTACCTTGTACCTGCAAATTCAAAATTATTTCATCTGATCCCCAGTTGTTACTGGCCACACAACTGTAGTATCCGGAGTCTTCTGCTTTCACAGTACGGATGACAAAGCTGCCATTGCTAAAGATGCTTCTTCGCCCATCAATCATCACTAGACTGGGTGTCCCGTTACTACCTCACAGGAAACAAAGTGCATACATTAAAGAAGTTACAATCAAAATTACTCAGAATTGGATTTTTTTTTTGAAGCAACTAAGAATGGAAAGAAAGAAAAAAAGGAGGGGAGGTGTCTTCTGTAATAGAGACAGCAAAGGACTATTTTCTGTGGGGAAACACATGTCATATGCTTAAAGAACGTACATATCCTGGCCCCAATTTCAGTGCAAAAGGAAATTCACTCCCTCCTTAACTATCTGCTATTTCATAAAATTGCCAAAATAAGAGTAAAAGGCAGTTCCTGGCTACAGAGTTCATCCATATAAAATAATAGCTATTTGTATCAATGCACAAGATGGTTTCATAGCACTGCAGTATCATTGCTTGGATGAAAATTATTGTCCATGTGTGTTTCCAAGTGACTTTGTCAAAATGTGAAACTAAACATCAAAACAGAATAACAGAAGACAAGATATGTGTAAGACGTACACTGCACTCCACAGCATGATCCAATGCATCAGACATTTTGCTTTCTCAGACTAAAACTGTTTGGTGTGCCTGAAGTTAAAAGATAAAAGACTCCTAGGCTTTATGTTTTGAATGTTTACCTTTACCCCTTCTTTGTAACTCTTCCTCCCATTTGATACTTTCTTATCACCACAGCCGATTAGCTTTAGTTCAAGAAATTTCTAAACGCCTCGTCTACTGTGACTGTGTGGAGTCCCCACAAATGGTCTTTCTCCTTCATGACACACTCATCCAGGATCACCCATATCGCAGCCCTCAGGATTTTAAGCAAATGGGCTTTATTTGAGCTATACATTTAGTTGCTGGTTACCTATCCTTCATCCATTTGACTGTCGGAGCTGGGTCTCCCACGGCTTTGCAAGGGAGGACAATGTCCTTCATCCAGGGAGTTGTCACTGTGCCACTGAATGTCAAAATCCTGGCAGGAGCTGAGCAAGAGAGAGCATGAAAGACTGAAATGAGGTGTTCATTCATACAGCCCTTGGAAGGAAACAGACATCCAGAATTAAATGTGGAAAACCAAACCAATCTGTTTCCAGCTGTGCTTTTAGGAAACTAATTCCTTTTAGCTCATAATATCAGCTATTTATTCAAGCACAAATATTATAGTTTTAGTATATGGAAGACAAATAACTACAAGAGAGATGAGATGGAGGGCTGGAAGAATCCCTGTAGAGAAAAAGAGCAAAACCAGTTATTGATCATCTTTACCGATTTTTATATACTTCATAGTAGAAATTATGGATTAAAATTATGTACAAGGGATGCTACTCTCCAAACTTCCAGACAGGTATCTTACAAATCTAAATTACTGATACATTGCTGTTACAACACCTATGGTATTAAGCAAAATAAACCTTCATGTATGTACATGTTAGTACATTGCAGAGTCTATCTGAAGTCCACAAATATGAACAAACTCTTAAATCAGTTTAACTTGTGTCAGCTCTCATACCACCTAAATATATCAACAAAAATATCACTCCTGCAGTTTCAGTTTATAATATACAGGAACACTAGGGTTGTGTTGGAGCTTCATTGTACGTTACTACTCAAGAATGACCCTTAATAGTAATAGACTTCTTGTAGGCCTCTAAATACACATTTCAAACGCACATACTGAATACAGATACATGAAATACTGTATTTTAATCCTTATCTATTTCATTCATGCACACTGATCAGAATTTATACTTAATAATCCAATTTGCACCAATTAGAAAAATATGAAAATGAGAGCCAACATCAAATATAACTGGGACATTTCATCTCAAAAAAAATCACGCATAAAAGAACAGGCCTTGGGAGTTCAGGGAAATTACTTGAGTAGGCTGCAGTGGAACTAGAGATATTCATAAAAAGATTTCATAGATTATATGATCAGTTTGGATTGTGTTGCCTATGTTCTCTTCAAGCATTGTTGAAGACTAAGCTTCTCGAGAGATTTTTCTCTGGTCAAAATTTTAACTGAAAACACAAGAAGTGGCTGTTTAAAGATTTAGGGTAATGGGCAAAGTCAAGGTTAGGCAATGGGACAACATTACTTCCCTAACAGCTAAGCATCAACATGTCCCGTCCGGGCTAAACAGCAGCTGAAGACTCCTGGCTCCCTCCTTCTGGCAGGACGGTGCTGCCGTGTGTGCTCTCCTGAGGAGGTGGTACACCAGAATGATACAGAGACACTGGTCAGTCAGTAAGTCTCATGATACAGCCTTGTTTGCCACTGTGGCACTCCTAAGGCCATATCTTCTAGAAAAAATTTACACAGGCCTATACTGCCACAAGCCATGGGCTAATTAACCAAGCTAAACTGAAACAGAAAAATGCTCAGTCCACCCAGAGATACAGTGTGAAATGCTGACTGCTCTGAAGTTAGTGTTAGAAGGCTCGTTTGTCTTCAGTGGTGCCAGGTTTTTGTTGCAGGAGGTGCCTAATGGTACTCATGCCATCTTTAAAAAGCAGAAGGAGATGCTGTCAGCTGTGACTATCTGCAAAACACATCTGTAAGCATCTGGACAGT
Source organism: Pandion haliaetus (assembly GCA_013401275.1). Taxonomy (NCBI): domain Eukaryota; kingdom Metazoa; phylum Chordata; class Aves; order Accipitriformes; family Pandionidae; genus Pandion; species Pandion haliaetus. The sequence goes on along the minus strand of VYZV01003863.1, from coordinate 259,564 downwards.
TCCTATTAGCTGCAGTGCATTCTGAGCAATGGTGGTTAGACACTTGAATTCTTGTTCCATGCAAAATTCCCTCAGTAACATGAAGCCTGAAAACTCATTTAAAATGAACTATTAATCCTTTTCTCCCTGGCTTTCCTACATCTCCAGTGTTTCTCGAAATATCCAGCTATTTCCAACTGCTGCCAGTTACTTTAGGACAAAGCATATGTAATGTGGGAATCCTACTGAAGCCTTCAGCATGACATGGCACCACTGTTAGCGAACTTTCTGTGATATCCCTTTATTTTTAACAGTTATTTCAATGTGAATTTTTCCTTAAGTCATAGGATGGATATCAGATCTCCAGAGAGCATTTTTATTGTAGCTCCTGGTTTTCAATATCCTGTGTGTCCCATTTTACAGTGATGTGTGGAAATAACACAAACCTCACAGAAGCCTAAGCCAGTGGTAAGATCACAGATCGTAACTCACAAATGCACATTACAAAAGCATATCGCACTATTTTTGTGAAAGTACCCACAGCTTTCTATGGGTTGTCTTATTACTTTCATGAACGGAGTGCTTTTAAAAGAGATGCTAAAACAGCATTGAAGTTCTTAACTCCAATTTTCTTTATAGCTTAACTTCCAATAAAGTTCTGAGACTGCTAACAGGTACACAAACAAAAGAAAACTAGAAACAAAATAAATGTCTAGTGAAATTCATCCGAAAGAAATAGATTTCAAATGCTAACAGGCATTCATGAGGTTAAAATACCTTGAATCTCGCAGATCTCTCCCTTTTGAGCCAAGGGAGCTTTACGCAGCATGTGGGCGATTCAGCTGCAGGGTTTACCTCTTTGCTACCGAAGCTACCCACATGCCTACCGACTACCCACCAGCCTTACATTAGATGGCATAGCACTGGATTAGCACTGTGTCTGTTCCTATTTTTTTCAAATTACCCAATCATTGATTGAAGATAAAGAGGTGCCTTCACAGAACAGTGCACTCTTATGCTAATGCGTTTTTCTGCATGTTTATTTGTTTATATTATGAATCCTATTACCTACACTTACTGTCAGAGTAATAAACAGGCAGAAATTCCTTGCAAGAGGCTGTAACACACTTTTTGTTTTTCTCTGGAGGACACAACTGAATTTTAAAAGCAAACTGTATAGGGAAACTGAACAAGAGCTATGACAGTTCACTGCAGCTCAGTTTAGTCCATATACAAAAGCCATCAGTGAATACCCTGGATCAGGAGTTTCTTTCATTGACTTTCTCACAGAAGAATATCCTGTGTATTCCAGTATGACCAACCATTAAAGAAACAGACCAATGGGGTGTGTATACTATCATGTGAGTCCCACATGTTGTTTAAAAACATTAAACACACAAAGCAACATAGACTAGGAGGCAAATTTGTTCAACATCAATGCTCAGGTAGTCTACAACAGGGGAAACTCAATGTTAAAGTCAGAGGGTTCTCCTCAGAGGATCAGATTGCCCTGAGTTTAGATCTGTTACCATCATGTTGCTGGCAAATGCCATTCTCCATCAGTCATGCTCTGGAAATAAGAGGAACAAGGTGCATGCAAGGTTTTCTGTCTTTTAGATATATTTGATAGGCTAAACCCACAACTTTCAAGTCAGCAATGAAGCATAATTTGAGGGGTGGGGGTGCAGCCTGCTTACATGGAGACTGAACTTTCATTGCCATGATTATTTTCTGTTTGTTGGGTTTTTTTGCTCATTTTTGTCAGTTAATTACAGGGAATAACAATCTGTTCTGAGAAACAGAAGCACTAAAGAAAGAAATGTTAACTTGAATTAAGCTTTCATTTAAATTGTACTATCCATTTCACATCAGACCCCTACCTAGACGTTCTCATTGTTCTCAAAGGGGTTCTTAAAGAGATTATAATTAAGTTGACATAATTCAATTCAAAGTTAACTCTCATTAGCTGTCATGATGGTATCATTACTTGGACAGTTACTGTGAAATAAGTGGAGAAAAAAAAGGAAGAAAAAAACTTCACAATAATGGTCTGTAGGGTGTTCTTGGCTATAGCTCCTTCTAACCCTGTGATGTGTTACTTGCTCCTAGATGTACTGGGGGGTGAGAAAGGTCTTCAAGGCTATTAGCTTTGCCCATCCTTCTTCATTGTGCTTCCACTGCCCTTATCACTGACCACCACTTTCTCCCAGCTCTGTAAGAGGCCCAGTGATGCATTCATACAGGAAATCTTGTACATGATACAATAATTTCTAACCTGGCTACATCCAAAGTTCATAAAATTGCTATCTATTAGTATTCCTAGGGTCCATCACAACCTCCACAAATGGATTACTCGGCACTTTTTCAGTCCTAAGTGCAAGTAAGAGAGGCTTGTCCTGAGCATCATCTAATGCAGACTTTATATTTGAGTATCACTACTAGTGCTAGCATTGACTGGATGCATTCTACCGTCCTTCAAAATAAAGCCTTGTTCACACTGACTTGTCTACATTGAGGTAATTAATTATTTTTCCTTAAAGTCCCCTTGTCTTTTCATGCAAGCTATTTTTAAGTTCACTTATTTGTCATCATGGATCACGTTAAATAAACTTCGGAGGAGAAGAATCAATTCCAGTTTCTAGTAAGCTTGTTCAGTTTAAGTACATGTAGGTCAATTTGTAACTTCTCTATTTTTGGCAAACTGAGGCAAATTGCGTACTACATCTCCTCATAACTAGAGGTTATGAATCTTGGTACCTGCAAACTGCATTGTTCTGTGTTCATCTTGTCTGAACACTTCCCTCTTTTTTAAATGCATAGGACATGGGGAAAGAGAACTTCTGGTGCATTATGTGTAGGGGTCCCTGCACACTCCTGGGTTTGCCTGTATCCAAAAGCTATTAGTGTTGCACCATGTTGTTGTCCAATTGGTTTTGCTCTTACTCGAGCATCTATTTTTATGCCTGTTTTGTTTCCCTTTTCTGTTTTCACCACCACACATTCACTACACACAGGTAACAGCTGGCCTAAAAGGAGAAGCACACTGAAACCTTTGCCCTGTTTCCCTGAAGTGTTTTTTCATAAGCTTCCTTCAGAGATGTCCTTTACACTCCTCATCCACCTTTCAAGTTGTCAACTTTGGTGTCACCGATGTTCATAATGCAGTTATCCTACAAGAAATTCATCAATGGAAAAGCTCCAGATTTTTCAGATCCTTCATAGCTTTTCAGACATTCTTTAGGTCACGCCATTAACACTGTGTACCTACTAAGAGAAAGGATCATCTGAAAGACTGTAAAAAATATGCCAGAAAGAAGCAGTAAGTGAAGGTGATTCTTCTCAGTTGACAGAAAAAAAACCCTGTAAGCAATGGCATGGGGGGAAAACCTTTTCCTACTTGTTCTGACTGAGGCCTCTCTACCTTGCTAGACCCTCCCCATATTTACACTGATAAATCTTTCATTGTGATCCACGGTAGTAACATAGTAGTTACTATAGGCTTCTCCCAGCAATGTTGAAAAATATCCATCTCATATGATAAAAACTTTAGCCTAGAGAAGGGGCAAAGAAAGCACATCAATGTTCCCATCACAAGCCTGAGAAACCCTGTCTGCAACTCCTATGCATTGGGAAGCTATGTCGTGTTGAAATAGTACCCACCAAACACCATCACTGCCATCCATGACAATAGCTCTGATAGTTACCATCATCAAACTGGTTATCTAGCACCTAGATAGGTAGGAACAGCAAGTTTCCCTATGGTGATGGTATATGCTCTTCCATGCAGAAAGTGATTTCATGTTGGTGGCATTTGGCTGAAGTTCTGCAAAGCCTTTTTAGAAAGTATCTGTCATCATAAAGCACTAGACACTTTATTTTACATTACTACATCATTAGCCACATGACTGAAGAATTAGCAGGCTTGTAAAACTGTAGTCATTTAAATGGGAAGTGGTTGAGTCATCATCCTTGGAGGTATTCAAAAAGCATGTAGGCAAGGCACTTCAGGACATGGTTTAGTGGGCATGGTTGATGGTTGAACTCGATGATCTTAAAGGTCTTTTCCAACCTAAATGATTCTATGATTCTAAATGCATGTAACTTTGCAACTCTAGGGACCTGTGCAATGGACTGTTCATACTGGCACATGCTGTGTGATATTACCAGTTTGAGTGGGAAAAAAAAAATCAGTTTGAAGACCCCATGTAGAGATTGAGTACTGATGGGACTCTTACTTTGCTGTCTAAAACGTTAGGTCTCTATTTGCAAGCTAAGGTGCTATAGTGCTGTAAGCATCACATCTCACAGTACAGGTAAGGCAGAATTCATGGGCCCAAGCAATATCTTTTAATAGAACAACTAATACAGCTGGGAAAAAAAAATGCAAGATTTGAGGCACATTATCACTTCTTCATATCTGAAATAGAAGCAGCAAACTTAAAAGCTAATGCAAGTCGAGAACAATTGTTCAGAGTTTAGATATGTTAATCAGACCATTTTGTACAGAAGATAGTACTTGTGGAGTACACAAGAGATATTAGTAAGGCAAGGAATGATAAAGAATTTATCTTTTATGGCAAGAAAAAAAAAGAGACGCATTCAGAAGGGGAGGGGGATCATCTGCAAACCCTCTGTACCCAACAAAAGAAGATAAAAATTGCTCCAAAAAGCAATTTATTTCCTTCTAAGGTAGGTGGGATGAATTACCCCCTAGAGGAGCACGTCATTCTCTCTCTGCTGACTACAGCAAAAGCTTGGGCAATTAGCTGAGAGTTGTCACCTAACTTTTGGAGAGAACTGAAGTCACTCCTGACAAATCCCACTCTCAGTAAGCAAAGAGGCATAAAGAAGCCATGTGACAATTATAACAGTAATTAGCATTGTAAAGTTCTGGATTGCTTTAAAAAGCACTGTCACCGTACCTTTAGCTAGTGGTTCCACAGTGATAATCTCGCTGCTGTTGCCTCTTCCTGCAGCAGTCACTGCTACCACCCAGACACTGTACTGGCGATTCCGGCTCAGGTTGGGGATTCTGTAGGAAAATGAGTCGGGAGAGGCTTCAAACTCGCTGATTACCTGTGGTGGGAGAGACAAATGTTTCCAGACTAAAATAAACAGTATTTGGAGAAAGTAAGCTAAGCTGAGTGCTACAAAGCTTGTTACTTCAGGGTACTTCAAATGAGTATCAATTGCTCCAAACAGATGGCAGATGGCAATGAACGGAGCAGACACAATAACTTGTTGCAATCAATTTATATTCAATGAATCTGGGCCTACATCTTCTTTACAAATTGTTTTTATTCAGATTAGGATTTTCATGTGTCTATTTATTTTTACAAGGTTGGATGAACAATTTAAGTGAACATATTTGAAAAATTTTTAACGTCAATAGTTCTGGGAAACCAATTTTGTCTTACATAGAACTTTCCCAACAGAGGATTCAGTCCTGCACCTGCTGTGAAATCTGGTATTTACTACTCAAGATATGTCTTTGGTCACCTAGAACCATGGTGCTGGTGTTCCTTATCCCTGGGTTTGGTGGCTTATTCCTTCAGTAATGGAGTGAATCAAGAAATAAAACTGTCTTCTGTAATAGACTGTTCTAACTTCCCCTGAGTCTAGTTTTGTTTAATCACAAAATCACTTCCATTCAAAGATTCCCAGCAGAAGGTCATCTCAGATACTCAGCTGCATTAGCAGGGAAGAACAAGCGCTGGAAGAAATGCCAGTTCAGTCTATTCTTGCACTGTCACTCAAGTGCCTTGGCCCTGGGCTGCAGCGAAGCCAACCAGCTGCTATGCAGTACTTGCTTATTGGTGAGATGTTCTGCAGTCTGCTTGAAGTGACCTGTGCAAGGAAAGGTGTGGAGGAATATATCGTTCGTCCCAGGGACGTGGGTTTGGTGCACCTCAGCACATCCTCCACAGGGAGCTCGACTCCTTGATGGAGGAGAAGGGAAACCTCATCAGCCTTGAACAGTATTACAATGCTCAATATAGGCAGTTTTATTTCTGACATGGGCTTTGTGATTTCTGTACGTAAAAATAGAGGGCTAATGAACCATTAGAATGAATAATACTCACTTCCCTGTGCAATACTGAGCATGGTAATGGCTAACTAACACTAGGCTAAAAATAATTAGAACATTAATGATGTAGAAAAGAAGACTACTAGGAATCAGCATTAAAAATAATGCATCAGTGTAATCTAAACTTGATTCAGACAGACAGAAAGTGTGCAAGGAATCTTTTTGATATACAAATATCTGCTCCTGGTAAAGGCCAATTTCATCTGATTAGCATTTCAAAAGGTAGGTTGACCTGAAAGCATTGGAATATGTAGTCCTTCAAAGTGAATTCCAAATAAATAAGGGATGTTTCTGAGATATCATTAAACACCTCTCCAGTGTGAACTGGTAGCCAGTTTCAGCTACTGAATGGGTCACTGCATTTCTCTGTTCTTGAGCTGGCATCACCTATAGGCAGGGAAAGAGGGGAGTTCATTTCATCTCGCTTTTGAAATCTAGACACCTGTGTGAAGACACCTGTATCTAAGCCAGTCACTTTGACTCCCTTTAGAGACCGTGCAAAGAAAAGGTAACTTCTAAGGCAAGGTTATTCTGGCCTGTTTGAGACCCACACATTGCAGTGGGCTGAACCATGCCATTGTCATACCTGTGCTTCCCCACCAACTATAGAAGTGTCCATATAACTAGTCCAGGTATAGTAGTATGCACTGAAGGCATCTGAAGTTAATGTGCTTGCTAACTAAAATACTTAACTTTCTTAGCTAAAATACTTAAATCCCCGGCTTTTATACAAATGTCTGCCTCTATTTGCTTCTACAAGAATACATTCCGTTTCCTCCATGAAGACTAACTTTTCTGGGGAGACTGGTGTGTTCCAGCTAACAGTTATCTAGGCTCAACACAGGCCCAAACAGGGACCTTGCTGTACTTTCTAGGCAATCTCATTGCTCCTGTCAAAATGCCAAGTCAGTTTGTCCCATTTAGCAAGCATTTGCCTGGGTTTCCACTTCTGATATGAAGAGGTCAGTGCAGGCAGACACTTCTATTATTATGTGAAATATTACAGCAGGTTTTGAGAGCCATCTGTCTTGACATTTACACAAGAATATTGGACAAATGCCTGTAGCTTGACAGGCTGTATCTTTGTGAGGTCACACATAAAAATTAATGTATTGATCATGGCACAGGAGGCTGAGTTTTAATATTCATGAGGCAGCTTTTCCTAAGGTTAATTTGAAAGTCAAACAGGCTAGGCTGTCTCTGACACTTAGGCTCCACTCATTAATGCAGCTATCTAGCACAAGCTACTTCTAAACCAGCTATTAACACGGGATGTGGATACAGCATTTAGGAACAGGTAAGCATTACAGACTTTCTTGTTGCTAAACTTTCATTCCAGCAAGCATCAGTCCTGTTAAATTTACACTGTTTTTTTCCTCGACTCCCATGGTTTATGAAAGGGACATATGGCTGCCTTTGGAAGCCACTCCTAATTATGCAGATCTCCTGCTTGAAATGCCTCGCTGCTCTGCTCCCTGCTGCAATGGCAGAGACTGGGACAGTCAGACAGACATACACCCTGTATACAATTGCTACACAGCTCAGAGAACTGGTTTGAGATTTTATGTTTGGGATAAAGTGAGTAGCTAAGCAGAAAAGGAAAAACTTAGCCTTGACTACAGCACTGGCACTAAGTCCTCCTGCTCTGAGGACCACAGTTAAAGACAAAACTGAAAAAACAACCAACCCTCCAAAATTCCTCTGGCTGCAATGTGGTCAACTAGAAGAGCAGGCAAAATATTGTCTCAAAACACAGGCGTTCTCTCTCCCTGGAACTCCAAAGATGGAATAATCACAGAATTAGCTTCTCTAATGCCTTTTAAAATGTCTTGTCTTCAATTCCTTTCTCTCATTCACAGAGAACCAGCATCATTCACACATTTTCAACTGTAGCTATTCCAAATCTAAATCAAATTATTCATGGAATTAATTTACTAATTGAATCTGATAAATGTATCTTCACTAAATTAATGATTCTTATTTTCTTAAAACAAACTGCTATAGCAAAAGGTTTTGGTTTCTAACCGGTTAACATACACCTTCCTTTTCCTCAGCTAACATTCCCTTTTAAACACTTGGGGATGCTCCACTGACAAAGAATTGATTTTACTTTTAACTTTTGCATGTCATTTCAATTAGACTAACATGCCAGAGACTTTCATTACACAAAAAGAAAAAAGGGAGCTTTGTCAGCAAAGAGAAGATTAAACAACTGAAATGAGAAATATTTTAAAGGAGTGTCACCTTGTCACATATTGGTCTTTGCATATGCCAGTATGAAATATATACTGCTGTTTTATCCCAAAAGCAGTAACATGCTTGCTCAAGGGATTTTTTTTCTAACTGCTTTTTTTATTCAGCTTATAGATGATGGGTTAATTTTTCTTCTGTCTTTAGCTCACTGTCTATGAAGCACAGATAGGGCAAAGTCTCTAAAAAGCCAGCAAGGGCTGTGAAAAATAAAATGAAATCAAAGTCCTTTATCAGGGTGTGGTCAATCTACTTCCCAAACCAGGCAACAGCAAGAGATGCTGAGGAACAGTCACTGCAGGGAGCATCATTTTTCTCTGATGCAACTTCAGCTCTATTGGCGTACATTGCTTTGTATGCTTTGAGGCAGCATGCCATCTCCTGGCATTTCTGACTCCTTTAGAAAGCAATTAGATAGGTAACATGCATAAACTCTGAACCCTCTGGCTGTTTTTTTGATTTATTTGTTTGTTTATTGTGTTTTTTAACCCAGCCTAGGAAAACTTCAAAAGGCCGCATTAGAAGAAAAATATGTTTGTAACAGTTTTCCAAGCAATCGGGGAGTTTCCCAAACAGGGAGGTAAGGTAACAGGTAGCATTTACTGTGGACTGGAAGATTATTCAGTCAAAGCAAGCCTGCACCTTGCCTACAACTGCTTCTACACAACTTCTAATGTAAGATAGGTGCACTGAAGAACTCTATCTCTTCCTTCTCTGCAAGATGCAGGAATCAGAGGGGAACTGAGAAAGCCTTATGGAGACTTTAAGGACAAGAGTGAAAAGCAAGAAACATCCCAGGTTTGTGGTGTGTGTTGTGAAGTGAGAGTGTATACAAATTGGCTACCTGTATGTTGGCTGCCTCATCTTGAAAATTAAAAATACATATATATACTACCTAAAGGGGCATGTGTATTTTCACTATGAATTTAGGTATAAAATATGGCTATAGCATCATCTAAAAAAAAGGGCTGGAAGGACCCTGACAGTTCACCCAAGTCTATTCTTCTTTCAACCAGGTTCAACTATACCTGCACAATTTCAGACAGATGTTTATCTAACCTGATTCTGAAGACTTAAAATAAATGGAAATTCTGCAACTCCCTAGGCTGCAAGACCTATTCCATTTCTTAACTCATCTTACTATTAGAAAGCTTTCATGAAACCTAGCTTGAGTTTCCTGTTGCAGTTTAAGCCCATAGCTTCATTTCCAGTCTGTTAGGAACATGGAGAATAGATTATTACCTTCATCTTTGCATCAGTCTTTAACCTATATGAAGTTTTATCATCCCTTTCCCCACCAGTACCCTTATCTTTTTACAACTTAATAACCCTGATGCTTTCAACATTGTCCAGAAATCACATCTTCTCTTAACAGTTTCTCTAATAATATCTGCTGTTATCCTTCAGGCTCTCTAACTATGGTCCATAGGCTTCTCAAATACAGTTTCCAAACCTGTATTCAATAATCCCAGGGTATGGCATTGGGCTTTTCACAATCACATTTGGATTATAAAGGTAGCTAATGTTCATCTTGGGATGCACAATAACCTCAAAATCCTCTTCTGAAGAATCTAGCCAATTGCTCTCTACCCAGTACTTTTGTAGTTGGTTATACATGGTACCTATTTTCTTGCATTTACCTATACTAAATTTTATCTAACTTTTCCCAGACCAATTTCCTAGTTCATCAAGATCTGTCTGAATTGTAGTTATGTCTCCAGTGTACTTGCAATTCCTCCCAGCCTTATATCTCCTGCAAATTTAATAGGCACTCGCACTATTTCATTATCCAGGTCACTAATGGAACCACTGAACAAAAGTGGACTCAGGAGACATACCTATCCTGTTCCCTCCTGCCCACAACGGCGAACCACTGGTTTCATAGCCTCCCACAGAACAGCAATCAGTTTTATATCTAGCCTGAGCTGTCTCAGTGGAACCATGTGTGCCTAGCTAAGTTTCTCTCAATCAAGATGCATCCTCTGGGCTTATCTCTGCTGCTAAATGGGAGAGAGCCAGTGATTGTGTTGAGAACTCCACCCCCATGATCCACACCACTTTTTAACTTGATGTCTAGCTCAGTTTTGTACTACTCTAAATAGTTCTCTTCAAAACTAATCTGCTTTAGAGGGCCTAGTTCTAAGCAGTGTAGACAGATATTGGTCAACATCACATAATCTTGGGGCCAGGCACTGCTCCTTGGCATTTGTTTAATCAGCAGTATAGATGAGGCCTACAAAGAGCACTGAGTCTCATCAGAAATTAAAGTAAGTTTTTAGTTCTACAATGTCAAAACACAAAGGTCTCCCTCCATCTTTTTGCACAACACCATCACAGAATTGTCTACCCTGCTCTACCTCAGACCTTCGTTGTTCCTGGAAATGATGTTTTAGAGTCCCTTGGACTGACAAGTTATCCAGTAATGGGGGCTATACAAGTTGTTTCTACCTGGAAGGAAACTGAGTTAATATGAAATCAATACATTACTCTATTTATAGAGAAAGAACTTCAAATTCTGCATCCCTGAACAGAGTAGACAGATCACTGATGTGCCCTCTCAGTGAACTCCCTAAAGATGTGAAACTCTGCCTGAAGTCATGAACTAGTACTTTTCTCCAGGACTGCTGGCTTTTGCCTTGCTTCCTTTCACAGATGGGCAGACTGTCAGAGCTGCAAATAACCTCCAGTCCTGGACCACAGTTTTCAGTTAGACTCTGGATACCATTTTGGTCATATAACAGCTTTTGTTCAGGTCTTGCTATTTTGGCTTATGTTTTGAAACATGGCATGTGTTTTTCACTCAGCATTATTGAAAGTAACTGTTGTAAACAAAAGCTGAGCGCAAAACAGAATACAGCTTCCACATAAAATTTTATCTTGTTTTCTTTTTTTTTTCTTAAATGCGGAAATGAAATGTTAGAAAGCGTTAAGATGGAAATTCCAGAAACAACAGAGGCAGCTCCCTGCCTTCCCACCTACAGGAAAATCTTGCAAACCCATTTCCAGGAATCACACCTGGAAGCCAGCCCACTGCCTGGACTTCCATGTAGCCCATGTAGTCAAGGAGTCTGTTGCTTGGCAGCCACCGAGGTACACCACCTGCTTGCCCCTTTGCAGCTACTCACAGAGAGTCCATCAGCCTCCTGGGCCTCATGATCAGGGAAGCAGCATGTGGTGTCACTGACTGGTGACCAAAGGAAGGTCAGGAGACAACCTTCTGCACTGCCAGGGGTTCTGCTGCTTCCTTTGGTGGCCCCAAGAAATCACCAGGTTTGTTCAGTGCATTTCAGTCAACTCACAAATTATATGTCACCATCTGGTCCCAAGTGCTTTGTCCCCTGTGTGATACAGAAGGGAATGGGATGAATTCAAACCTGCTGAAATACACTGCAACTGACACCAAGGACTTACTGTTCAACTATATTGATATACCTGTATGTGAGACTAGGTAGAGAGACAAGACTGGAGTTTTATAAAAAAATCAATATCAAATTTGTTTTAGTAGGGTTTTGCAAGGAGACCTTTTAAAAATCAGATAAAACTGCACAACATAAGAATTAATTTATACTCTGTCACATCTTTCCTGAGATCTGCTCTATGACAAAAGTAAGACAGGCAAAAAATATAAAGTTGACAAAGCAATTAAAAGAATGAATGTACTATGTCTGCGAACTGGTAACAAAGCTGTGAAATAACTATGAAAAAGCTGTAAACAGTACATGTGGTATATTAAAAAAGACATATTTTAAATACCAGTCAAAATAAGTTTTTAAAATAACCCCAAATTATACACTAGTTCTGTGCTATATAAAGAACAAGAATTAATAAACGTAAATATCTTAATGCTGTAAAAAGTACTGTAGACACAGTGTTAAATACTGCTTGTAGTATACAAATCAATGAACATACATTTTAAATTCAACCTTACAGATTCTGCTGACTCTAAATAAGCTTCCATTCAACAGTAACTTTATCTACTTAGCCAACTTCTGGAAGCTCTCTCCCCTTTTTAAAAGAGACTTTCAGCATCCCTTTAATCACTGAAGTCTCTACAGCGTGTAACAACACCTTACTTCTGGCTTATAACTGCTTTTGCTCATTTTCCATGCCTTTTATTCAAGTCTTTGAACTGGAGAGGAACTGGGAGTCAGAAAGTATGATGCAAAGCTGTCTCACACTGAGTTAGAATTTGGACAGCTTGTATGAAAAATCAAGACAAGACTTGTGTATGCCTGAAAAAATTGTGTGGAAAATACCTGGCTGCTGGGAATTTATGTCAGCTAATTCTGGTTCTTTAAAGATCTAGTTTAAGATAATTGTATATACTTTCATGTAATCTAGTTTAAGATGCGTATCATCTGGTTTAAGACAACCACGTATACTTTCTCTAGAGTAAACAAAGAGAAGGGAAGATTTTGGAAGAAGATTCATCCAACTTCTCTCAGACATCTAGCTTCTCTTCTTTAATGAAAGGAAAGTCTTGATGACCCCAGAATCAGCATAGGTATCTCTCTTCAAGATGTCTGAAGTCAGGTGAACTGAATCCCACCTTGAGTCTACAATTTACAGAGATAGAGCAGAGATGACTCTCCTTTCACAGGGCAACTCCCAGAGTCTCCTGTGTATGCTTTTGATAGGATATCAGTAATACATTGCAGAGAATATCCTCCAGGTGTTTTCTGGAAGATTCTGCATGTGTTTGTATTGGGGAATGTATGCCAAACTTATAGGACTTCATAAGAAACCAAGATATTTGGCCTAAGTGTTTTCCACTGGGACCTTCTGAAAACAATGTGACCAGAGTTGGGAGGCTGCAGTCTATGCGTTTGTGGAAGAGAGGAAGGAAACCTGGAGAAAGAGTCTGATTCATGCCATTTTTTCTACTAAACAGAAAAAAACCCCACTGTAATGCACCCTCATTGGAGAACCTGACTGTAGTTTTTCCTTCAATATGGTGCTCTACAGATTGACAGGAAAAGGTGCATAGACATGTGAGAAACAGATGAATAGTCTAGTTGCTGCTGCTGCTACTGCTGGTGCTGCTGGTGGTTATCCTATCCCAGGACTGAGCAGATAGAATGTACATGGGAACAGTGTCTTGTGCAGACATCATATGCCTGTTGTTTAATTTGACACCAGGTAAAACCATGGGGTTTTTTTTCCCTCTTAGTGGGTTTAAACCAAAAGAAAAAATGAAATAAATGTAAAAGTCTAACAGGCTTAAGAGTATGTTTCTCACAGAAAAATAAGTATACCAAAAAGATCACTAACCGTCTGCCCCAAACAGTCCCAGATGTTGGTCAGTTTCCAATATCAATTACATTTTCAAGTAAATTGACTTCGGTTTTTGGCCAAATATAAATCACTTCCTTCTTTTCCATCATTACTTCACATCTGTTCATGTCCCCCATCTTGCAAACCCAACTGTTTCACAGAAATATTTCCAGGTCAAGATGAATATTTGCTGGGCTTTCAGCTTTTGGATCTTTCTAAATCCTTTGGAGAAGTCCAGAATTGTAGATTACAGTTTTCAAAGATTATTTTACATCTTAATATGAGTGGAACAAAGACAAGAACCACCTGACAATGTACTGAAAAGAAAAATCACTAAGAAGGAGAGCGGTCTCCATTTATCATCCTTTTACAGTGCGTTTCTACTTACATGACTCCTTTCCACTAATCTCCAGGCATTCCATTGAGAAAAAGACTGATGCACAATTTAATGACCTACTTTGTTAGAAACAGCAGCATAAACCTGTTTAATATGTTTGCTCCTATTAGTGAACGACTGACCAACGGATCACCCCCAACAAAACCCCAAAAGCAACAACAACAATAATGGCTGCACTTTTCTAAAAAACAAAGCAAAATAGATTTTAATACGTGTATTTCTGATTGAGTGATGCCATACTGTTTGTTGACACACAAATTATATAGTTGGCCTGTACATATGTCTTCGGCTCACAACCTCTCTCTGCTTTGTCTGTCGGTTAGCCATTACATGCTTTGTGACACAACGTCCTTTTCCGGGCACTTTGTGCCATCTAAATTTTATTTTATCTAATCCCATTGATTCTTCTTTATGTAGTGTACTGACCTGAACGCAACAAGAGGTAGGTGGAGTTTTTTTCAGAAACCACCTACATCTGATTTTCTCTTGCCCTTTTAAAAGCCTCGGCAATACATATCCAGAACCCAAGGCAGCAGGTGCTGAAGCAGCCACAAAAAGCAGCTCCCCCCACAGCCAGGCAGAAGCCGAACCACCCTAGCTTCTTTGCTAGGATTCAAATCATGTGCGATGTCTGTGGCACCACTGGGAAAACCTACGCTGACAGGATGGGATGGCAGCCTGTGCTGCAGCTGATAGCAGTGCCTGTTGCTTCCCTGAGACCTGGGCAGAATGAGCGTGATAAGCGTCCTGCCGGTATGCTGTGGGGATAAGCACACTTAGAAGGAAGCTGGCCAATGTGGGACCATTACAGGTGGTCTTGAGAAACCAGCTCCTACAAGGAGTCAAGCAGGGTCAAGAACTGTGCGAATGTGGGCTGCAAGTTAGCACGAGGATAATAATTTTAACTTAAATTCTGTTATGTTTTGTTTCTTATATTTAAAGAATGAAGGACTGATTAAGTCTCATTTCTATATTTTCTTCTATATTTGCAGAATAAAAAAAGAGAAAGTTCTGCTTAATAATGCCTATACAATAATATAGGCACAACAATTCAACAGTATGACATTGGATCCTTGTTTGCCTTTTATCTTAGCTAGAGAATAGATTGCAGTGGAGAATAACATTTATTTTTCACACATTAATCATATCTGTGGCTTGAAACTTCCCAGGCAAATACCATCCTTAGGACTCAAAAATTTAAAAAGGAAGTGTTTACATCCTTCTGTACAGGGGCAGCAGAAGTTTTAACAGCTTCTGCCCTTGCAAAGAAAACTTAACTGTGCAAGAGGCAGCAAATCTTCATCTTATAATGTATCAGGGTCATGTGAGGGTTGCACTTTGTAATAAAAATTTGCACAATACGACCAACAGTGTTAGTTAGTTTTCCTGCTGGTGACTTAAACACCAAAGCAGTGTTCTTGTGTAAAGGACTGTCTTGTTAGACTGTCTAAAGAGTACTGTATTGACTTGTTCTCAGCAAACACATAGTGCTTGTAAAATACAATCTGTAAAGAATATAGCCTTCCCATAAGTTTACCTTTACCACTGTCCTTTTCTCTTTCTCTTCACTGATGCTTAGAAACTGAGTATGCCTTTCTGCTTAAATAGCAGACTTTTAGCAAAGTTATTTTGCAACCAGGGCTTTGACTGAAGGAAGAAGTCTGTTCAAGAAGTTTTTATGGCTCTATACCTCCATCTACAGAACGTGCTACTTATGGTGGTAGAAGAGATGATAAAGACACAGGTCTTCTATTTATTTCCTCCTCACCCTAATTTAAGACCTCTTTCTCTGTCACCTACTTGTCTCTGCCAACAGTGAATCATACAAGAACTTCCTTGGCACATATAGACCACATCTGCCTAGGAGTGTTAGCATTCAAGCACCTCTGCAGCAGGCTTGTTTCACTGCAAAGCTAGCTCTGAATAAAATAACTTTTTTATTTTACAGTCTTTTAAGAATAAAAGATAGGAAACCATTTTGTTAGAAATAGAGTTGGGGGAGTGTGTCCTATATTAAATGTGTCCTGAGGTCTTATACTTATTTAAAGATGTCCAACTTGGCTTCTGGAAACTGACCACTGGGTATGATCACTGCCTCGCCACACAGGACTGATGCAGAAAACCTGCTCTGTAAGCCACAACTCGTGCTGATCTGCAAAACACTAGTGAGAAGTGGTACAGGGACTGTCCTCATAGATATATTGTGCATATATATATACATATGTGTATATACGTATACATATTTATATGTACACACACACATACACCCCTTCATGAATGCAGGTAACAACAGGATAACTATACATGTACACATTAACAATTAACAGAAAATACAAACACCTCCTAGTGCCTCTACCTAAGGTATGCAGTGATACCCTCACATTGTGCCATAATGAACACCACCAAAACATGGCATTAAAATTCAGTACAGGCCAAGACCAACAAAAAAAGTAACTATTCTTATCATTGTCCATCACTGAGGTACTCCAAAAGGTAACCATACAATAAGCAGTCTTAAAAAAAAATTTGCATATGAGAGAACTGCATATTAGAGAAAAAAAAAAAATTTAGCTGAGGATGTTTATTTTCCTGGTGATGTAAGCATACATGTAAGCAAAGCCTGACAAGAAACACTGCAGCTTTGTGTGCATAAGTAACTAGCAAGAGAAAGCAGCACCACCTGGTGTTCCCTCCAACCACCCAGAGAAGCTCTTGGTCCTCACTGGGACCCGAGCCCTAACAGCAATGTCCAGTTCTGTAAACTCCGACCTCTTTAGCCCATTGTGTGCCATAGAAATGTACGAACCATGATGGAAAAATCCCTGGCTAGTTTAGATTTAAACGGTATGCTCAAGATAGTTTGGTTTGCATGGCTACAATTATTAAATTAATGGAGTTAGGAGTCAGTAGTCCCCAAACATAAATGAAGCAAAGATCTCCAACCCTTAGCTTTGGATGTGACTAATAAATCCTGCCTATAGTAGGATGCATCAGTTTAAGCATAGCCATCAATAGGCATGTGTTTATTGCCCTGTATCCCCTTGAGTACCTGCAGAATTAGTTCACTTGCTGGAAGAGTGGGTTGGGTGAGGCTGTGTCTGCCTGCAGGGTCCCATTCAGATGTACCCTCAGGCCTTCCTTGCTCTCAGCCAGCTTTGAGAACAAGCCTAAGGCACTTTTGGAAATTTCGTTGTCAAACTCCTTCTACTTCTGGAACAATACTTTCCTTGTCTGTTAAACTAAGATTGCATTTTGGAACTTGTAATGCTACCTTTGATGGGAAATCCTGCCTAAAAACTAAATCAAAACCTTGGATAAAAATAAATAAGCACTTTTTTCAATGTACATTAAAATAAATATGCATGGGTATTTACAAAGAGCAACTGGCCCCTGTGTTTAAAGATAGCTGGATTCCTTTGTGACTCAGAGAGAGAGAAAGGTACCTGCTACTTAACTCAATTTTTCTCGTCACTTTCTCAGCAAGTAACAGCACATAGACCTAGACTGGGCAAATACTCCAGGCATAAGTAAGCTTATTCACAAGCAAGTACGTTCGTTCGTAAGTCATTATGTTCCTTCACACATGAATACTCAAGCCAAAAAGGCAGGAACTTAGATGAAAACACATCTAAGTATGGTATATAAATACATGCCTCCAGCTATAACAGGGCTCTTGCAGCTGGTCCTCTAAAAGGTAACTGAGTACATTTTAAATAAAAAAACCTTAAAAGATACTCAACTTCAACTGTGAGTTTTGAAATGATTTGTAAGTTAGTCAGCACTCTGCAATAGGTTTTAAACAGTGAAAAATTCTGATAGGTGGAAAAAAACAAAACAAACTCTCAGCCACCCCTGTAGCCCCAGGATCCCCCCTCACCCTTGCTCACGGTGAACAAATGGCAGGAAAGGAAGTGGCAAAAAGAACATCAAGTACAGAGTATCTGCAAACACACTGTTTCAGCCCCATAAGTCAGTGCTGCCCATCTGTGGTCACCCTGTGGGACTTACTGTGGGGTAGGGGTGTGAGCAGAAGACAGTGTATTTCCGAATGATGCCATTCAGCTTGAGGGGAGGGAGCCAGGAGACGAAGACGGTGGAGGCTGAAGCCGCAGCTGCTTTAACACCAGCCGGAGGACCTGGAACTGGAAAACCAAGATGTGTTAGAGTGGCCCAAGGCAGGCACTCAGTCATCCTAGTGTAACAGAGGAGTAAAAAGGAAAAGGGGAGCATGCTGCTTTGGTAACCATGCCCCTGCGGACCAAGATGGACACCCTGTGTTAGGAAGCAGCCTCCACACTGCCCACATCAGGGGAGAGGGTTTGGAGGGCTGTGCTCCGATTCCTAAGAGGGGAGAGGCTCTGCTTCAGAGGGCCCCAAAGCAGAAGCTGCCACTGAGGATTAAATTTTTGTGAAGTATCATCCCCAGCCTGCATGCATGAAAATAGGTTGGCTGTGGCCAGTGAAATTGCCAAACAACGTATTATTATAAATTGTCAATTTTGAGCATATAACTCATGCCAAACTATTATTCACTGTATAATAAATACACATGTGAACAGTTTAATGGACATACACAGTAGAGCTGTGAATTTAATGAAGAGGAGAGCAAATGAGCTGTAGCGTGCAGTTACCACTGCCTGATGTGACCCAGGTCTAGCTAGTGGCATGACGTGTGAGCAGACATATGACCACAGAGTATCCTTATCCCCAGCCTTACCCGCAGCAGCTCAGACCTATATCTGGCATTGCAGTATGTGAACACATATCTATTTCTCTAATTACAGCAGCTATCTATATAAGCCATTGAAAACAGTCACAGAGAAAGAGAAAAAAAACCACTCCCTAAAACCTCATGGAAGAAACTTCAGCCAGGAAATGCTAAAATCTTGGTACATAATCTTAACTGTATCTCTTCACATGCTTGCATTTTGAGAAAGGCTTTGATTTCATGAGCATATGTTATTTTTCAAATACACGTTACACTGTACAATGTTCTCCAACTTTGGAAACACTCTTATATTAATGTGAAAAAATTCCTGCATGCTAGAATATCACATTAGACATAAGCTTGTACTGAAACAATATAGCAAGGAATACATTTAACACCAGAATAAATTATTATAGAATTTCCTGAAAAAAACACCTTTTGTCAACAGGAAAATATTTTAAAATCTTTTTTAAATTATCAAAATAAATAATTGGAAATATATTTTAATACTGCATGTGGTGAATATTCATGTTAAATTATTAACATAGATATAGTGTATTGGAAATTACTACATATGGTATTAAAGACAAAATGAAACATTCTGATGGACTCTGTTCTCTACAGAACTTTTGGTTCATGAGGAATTTAATATTTTTGTCTAATTTCAAGCAAAACAACCAAATTGTTAGAATTTCCAGCGTTGCAATGTTTGATCATCTTTCTTTACTTTCACAGAAAACAGCTATTGTGCAATAGAGATGGAAAAACACTTGTCCAACAAGCTGATCTTTGTAGATGGATCCTTAAGCTTTGTTCTACCTCATTTAAGTAACTAGATATTATAGTGGTACAAAACTTTTCCTATAAAGAGAAGCCAGACAGCCTGGGGTCTAAATTTGCTTAGCTTTGTGGATAGCTATTTCAGGTTGTGAAAAGCATATAAGGAGAACTTCAATTTTGTATCTGTTCAGGTACTACTGGAAGACGTAAGAAAACTGACAGATAGGTACCACTCAGTGCAACATTTCTAAACATGCATTTTCTATTTATAGTGTGTTGAGAAAGTTAATAAGGCAACATGTGACAAAGTCATGATTATAATTGCAAGCAAACCCAGCCCCTCACTGCAACGGGGCTAATTCAGTTAGCAGTTCTATCCAATGAAGAGTAAATATTGATGCTTGACAGCATTCAACTTGTTATTTATACCCAGCTCATTAGAAATGCTATTTGCTCCCGCTGCTGAAGAGTGAAAGCTAGCTCTCCAGGGTAATTACTTAACCCACAGGAGGATCCCTTTACGGTTAGTAATGTTTTCTGGAAATCACTGCAAATAGATGTATGAGGTTAAAGTAATTTATTGTTAAATTAGGGTGTGATCTATAGGGATAGGTTCTGACAATAATTGGTCATGGCTGTCAACTGTTGAGTGATTAACTCAGAATCCATCTAGCATTTTCCAGTTGATGGACATATGTGGAAAACATTACTTGTCATTGCACTGCTGTATTACTGTCCGGTATACAGACCAGCAGAAAGAGGGACTAGAAAGAAAGTCAGGAAGCCATATAGTCAAATTTCTGAAGCTTTTCTAATCCAAGGACCCCTCCACCTCGTTGCAGAGGAGTTGGAATCAGGCAACAGTTTTTGCAGTGGTGCCAAAATTACTCTGAATGTTCATTTATTACTCCTCTTGCTACAGTGTCTTTGTTTGCTGGGTTGTGCATGTGGAAATGACTGTGTGTGGGGAAGTGTTTACATTTCCTTAGCAAGAATTCTGCAGACTGTCATCTGATGCCTTGCAGATCAACACTGTCCTCTGTCCAGAGGGTAAAGTCATTGTTCAAACTCATCCCCTGGACATAAACAAGATTATTATGAGTTAGCTCAGCATTAACTGAAACATTTGTTACTAAACATGGGTTCCTTGAGTATCTGAAGAAGTTGTAGTGGAGGAATATAGTGTCTGACTTACCTTGCAGAGGAAAGACCCCAGTCTTGCTATGCTAACTTAAGGTATTTTCTCTCATTGTCATTGTATCCCGCAGCCTTACTCGCTTCAGTCATTGTGAGACAGCAGTATCAGGAGACCTGGGCTGTCTTATTGAATTCTCCACGGATCTTTATTTAGCACACTGATTCCCACAGATCCCAGCAAAGATAAGCCAAATGTGCACAATACCATAGTTTCTTTTTTCCATAGTCACCAGGGATAAAATAATGGTAAGAAGCCGGAGGAAACCAGGGCTGAGCACAGAGAAGCTGGAGACTGCTTCTAGCCAACTTTGCAAACTTCCAGGGAGCAGATTCGTCAAATTTAAGATCAAAGATGGCCTCATTCTCCAGCTAGCAAGGCTTTGAAAGACACGGAAATAGCATGCTGATTTCATGTGGAGGAGAACACTTTGTATTCTTAACAGTGCAAACGAAATGCTAACACAGAGAAGGAAATTATACTGATATGACTAGTCCAGGAAACAGCATTTAGATGTGCCAGATAATGGGGAGGAGCTCCAGGAACTTCCTCATTCCCCTTTTCATAAGCAGAGAGATTATCACCATTTTTCTTCATGGTACTGAACAGCAGGGAGGCAAATGCACAGAATGTGGTGCATTTAAGAGCAGTATCACCAATATATCAGAAAACTGAAGCCTGCTCTGTAACAGGTTTTTAATTCTGCACTACACAGGATTATCCTATTGACTGTTATTTCCATGAAAAACAAAACAAAATAAACTCCTGACTACTGCTGGTAGTGCCTTTGTTCATGTAGATACCCCACCTACAATTTAGACCTGTGCTAGTCAAAATACATTCACATGTGCTGTCCACCCCTCATTCACTCTGAACTGGCCTCCTATTAATCACACCATTTCTATCAAATCCTGCCAGTTTCACAAGGGGAATATTTATTATTCTGTACCTTTTTTTGTTAGTTAAAAAGAGAAAATTGGAGATGTCTGACAACAGAAAAAAATGCATTAAGGGGTCATTAAGGGCAGTTTTCCATCATAGCACCCAGATGATGAACTGTACAGCCATCCTCATGGGCTGAATGAGCCCAAGCAGAGCTCTGCTCCAAAGAGTACTGAACGTGCACTTGATTGGATTTATGATTATTTGTTTTAGAATAAATATAAAGCTTTGTCAGATGGTATCTGTACATCCATGTCTCTCATGCCAGTCACCAGAAAGCTTCGTGTCCAGAGAGAAAGGAGAGGAGGAAAATCTCTCTGGATTCAGGCAGAGACTTAAAATGAAGCTGGCAAAGGGGTTTAGTGTTATTCCTCCTTCCTCACTGCAGGTAGTCCTTGCTGCTTCCTTGCTGCAGCTTTTCCCTCTGAATGCTGACCTCCCTGGCAGAGGACTGCTGGAAGGACAGCACTGCTGCACCAAGCAAAGTCTTCTGTGTTCTACAAAGAGCTGTCTGTGTATAACAATGCATTTTCTCAAAAGAAACTGATATGAGAGAGAAACATGCATTCTCCTGCGTCATGGAAGTCCCAGAAACAACCTCTGCTAAACACTCAGTAAAAAGCAGCTGTGCCAGGCCAAATTGCCAATTGCAGGAAGCTTTCCCTGGGAGGGGGCTCCGTCCTCCACTGGCCAGTTCTGCCCAAGGTCAGAGGCGCTGCTGCCAGCTGAGGTGTTGTGTCATGTGTCAGGCTTGTATGGGGAGCAAATTCATTGTCTCAGTTACAGTTTTCTCATCTCGCATTTGCTGGGCAGAAACAGAGAGGGAATTTGTTGCCCCCCCCATTGCTACAAAATGGAGTAGCTTTTGAAACTATTCTTTGAACATAGCAAGGAAGAAAATTTGAAGAACTACTTTAATTTTTAATGATTTAGTAAATTAAGTCCTCAGGTGAAGAGTACAAGCAGCTTATTAGAAACTGTAAAGTGGAAAGAGTAGGGGACAAAACCACAATGAATTCTTAAAAATTGGACATTTCTGCTTGACTTATTTTTCTGCCAGAAGGAACTTCAGGAAGAGCAGTTTCTTTTTCTGAAGGCTAATGGGAGAAAAAAAATATAGACAAAACCCGTAAATACGATCATAGGGAAAGGAAAGCCCTTTTCCTATTATTTGCTAGAGCTGTTCCCATTTCCTAAGCTAATCAGCAGCAGTGTCTGACCTCTGGTGTCTAAAATCAGTATCAAACATTACAAGAAATTGAAGCCTCAACTCATTTCATCCAGGCTGACTGCTTCAGTCCCGGCTTGCTCTTATTTTGCCACATTGGAGATTTCAAGCCTGCTAAAGAAATTTTGGCCTGATGTCTCTAGCTGAACACCAACAGAGAAGTCACAGGAGGCCACAATCTGCCTTTCAACAGCAGCAGTGGAACACGCTGCACCATTGATTTTCCAAAGAAAAGTTTCCCCTCATGTAAAAGAAATGAAAAAACAAAAAGCAGTTAATGGTGTGATATGGCCTCATAGTAAAAACAATGTGGAGGGCTTGGCAGTCACAAAAATATCTCAGATTTACAGATTTTGTTAGAGGAGGGTGGAATATGTCATGTCGTAATTTTAGCCACAGAAGGTCTGGAAGCACAGATATAAGGTTTCCAAATCTAAGCTCTGTTAAGATTGCAATTATTTTTCCCTCACATGCCAAAAGAGTGTTCAAACTAACTTTAGGGCAGGATCTTTTAGGTGCACTGAAATTAGTCCTACTGAATAATCCTCTACAGGAGACTTTTCCTTAGAAAATTACAGAAGAAATGTCCGTTCTTCTGAAGAATGAGGCACCTGTTCGATGCATATATTTTGGCAATGTGAATACTCTTTTCCCTTTTAACTTCCACAGCCTTTAGGACGTTTAGACCCAGGACTTTAGTTTTGGCTTATGTTTAACTGCAGGCCTTTATATATTCCACTCTAAACCTCTACTCCCCTTAATAAAAAGTTGTGAAGCTGAAGCAAAACATGAAATCATTGTGTTTTCTGGAACACCTTTCAGTTTAGCTTTCTGGACAAAAGATTTAATGAGTGGAACCACTGTGAGGCATCAGAAAACCTCTGAAAAGGTTAGTCATGCTGCCTTGGGGTGAATTATTGCTGAGCTGCCAGGAGAATTAAAGATGAGAGATGAGCCTTTGCACAGCAGCCAAACACGGTCTGAACCTATGTGCTTCCCACGTCTCAGGGCCTGTCTGATCTCAGAAAGGGAGAGAGCAAAGGAGCCACCAAGAATTAGGGAGAAACAAACTAGGGAAAAGTGGGTTAAGGGCGGGGGGGGAAGAAGAAGAAGAAGAAAAAAGAAAATATTTGGGGCTTCTGATGTTTCAGAACTGTTGCAAACCGGAGACAGTTTACAGGAGATGGATGGGTGTATGTGTCGGGGGAAGGAGCAATGAGCACAATAACATTTCAGGTAGGAAATAACTGTTATAAAGCAGCAAGTTATCCATCGGTCTCCCTGGCCAGCAGGATGGAAGGCAGTACTCAACCCACTTTGCAGCAAAAGAGATTGCATTATGGTGGGTCCTTAACTGGTACAGGATACTTAGGAAGGCTATGGAGTCCTCATCACTGCAAACTTTGGAGAAAAAGTTAGTAAATAGCAGCAATGGCTGAGAGGTATTTGATCCTCTTTAGAACAGGGGAATGGTCTTGGTGAGGAGTCAGCAACCTTTCAGGAGCAGTATACCATATTTTTGTTGTCCCTAGTGAGGGACAGAGGTACTGTTGGCACCACTTCTGCCATCTTATCAATTCCAAAAGCTGAAGGAACCTCACATAGAGACAAAATGTTATCTGCACCCAGGCAAGTTTTGGTAGTTTGCAGCTCCCTCAAGTTTTTAACTCAACAGAAACCAGTGCATGGCATTCCCGAACAGCCATTATGAGTTCTCTGGCATATGCACCATGAAGTGCTGACCCAGGAGACAGGGTTTGTCTCTACAGGTTGGCTTTTCAGGGTTTTCTGGAAGAATGCTCCTTATTGTCCCCCAATATTGGACTGGCTGGCCAATTTGGCACATAAGGCAGCAGGCTGCAATGTTGCTCAAAGGCACAGACCAGCAAGCAGCTGTGCTCAGGGGTCCTCTGACATGAACTATATCTCCCCAAGACCAGCCTGTCTCTGGGCTCCTGGAGCAGCGTGGGACAACTTCCCCTGTCTGCTGGTGGCTTAAGTCCCAGTCCCAAGGCTCTGGGGATGAAAGCCTTTGTGTTCAGAGAGTATTCAGGGAAAAGTTGCCATGCTGGAATCTACTTGACAAAAAGTAACTTGAAAATGCAGCAGGCAATCTTACAGCTCTCTTTTTATTTTTCTTTGAAATAAAACCATCTGCCTCCAAGCATAGGGTGTCCCAAGAGCATCTGACTCAGGACTTAGGCACTCCAAAGTAGTTGTTAAAGAACTTAAGGGTGGGATCAGAATGACCTAGCCTTCACTGTTTAAGACACAGAAGTCTATAACTGAGCAAATTGTCCTTCACAGTTTCAGACTAGGTGCGGTACCCTGAGACAGTTTTAAACAGAGCCACTATTGCAAGTTGATGCAGGATTTCAGTGACACCTACATCTAGCAAGACCAGGATGTAGGTCTACATTAACCAACATTGCTATATGCCTAAATTTCCTCACGTTTCTCAGGTATAAGACATTCACTTACTTTTTTTGCTGTTCAACTTTGATCAAAGTAATGGAAAGTATTAAGCATATGAAAATAGAACAAGCAACAAGTAGCTCATCTGATAAAGTAAGAGAAAATTTTAGAAGTCCAATTTTCATTTATATTGCATCCCCTGGATACAACTACAGTTGGGGCCAGGTGACCTTACAATGTATGTAAATTTTAGGATGAGTCACTTAATATTTTATTGGAAAAAATCATTAACATTTATCAGGTCATTTTTTTCAATGGCAAAAAAGCACCAAACTTAGTTAATCTACTGAACCTACTCTCTTGGCACTCCTGTAAATCTCATTACAAATAAAAAAATTGACAAATATATTCATATTCATATATGCATGAATGACCAGTAAACTGGATAAGTAATAAAGAAAAATCCATTGACCAATTTCCTTGAAAAAACATTGCATAACTCACAGGAGAATTTACCCATCAAACATTATTCAAGTAACTTCATTGCTACGACTGTGTGCATTTTTATTTCTGCCAAAAAATTCTTGATCCAGATTTTCAAAAGTGTTTAGGGATCTAAAGATGTATTTGTACATCTCATGGGATTTTCAAGGCATTAAACAGGCTAGGGTCAAATCTCCCCCTCGATTTGAAATTCTAGTCCTTGAGAAATAGATCAGTATGTGGCATCCTACTAAGGCAACCTGAAGTGATTTCCATAGTTAAAGTTACAAGAAAGTGATTATGAAATCTCATGTTTGTGTGTGATTAAAAGTTTCTTAAACTTTCAGCATTAGGACTTAAATTTTCCATGCTTTGGTCTCTGAACAAGGGCAAGAGATTTTTGTTCTTCATTTTGCTTTTGAGGGAAGAGGTGTTTGGAAGAATTTTTTTCTTTTTATATACTGAAAAAATTCTTTTTAGAAGCATATAAGTGATATGGCATCACCCCAAAATAGCCTCTCCTCCTTTCCCAATTACAATCACTTGGAAAGAATTAACTCAAGCCCTCTCAAAATTCTCAAACAAGATCCTGAAGCATTTTAGGGGGAAAAAAAACAAACAGATGAACTTGCTCAGATCATTAGTGTTACCTACAAACTTCTGACTCACCTGAACTGGAGTCTTGGAAACAGTCATATTGTTTTCAAAGCTGTGGGCACATACTCCTCTTCATGCGCTCCTAACTCAAGACCTCCAGATAGAAATCTCACTCTGCATGTTTGTGTACAATATTTGCACTATTTTGAAAGCCTGAGACATACAAACATTTTGTGGAAGTGGGAATGGAAAATGTTTTACTCCTTACCATCTTCTTTAGTGCGGGTGAAAATTTGTTCACTTCTCACTCCATCGCCAGCTCGTGTAAAAGCCAACACCTGAATGCTGTAGTTGGTGTATTTTTCCAGGCCATCAAGCTCTAGTGATGGCTGTGTAGTAGTGACATTCTTTATTTCTCCTAGCTCTATAGAATAAAAAGGAAATTGAGTTATTGCCAAGTTCAGCCTTCTCCCAGCTATTGATATCTACTGTGGAAAACTTGGGGATTAAAAAGTGTACCAGAGAAGTAATGCTTCATTACTATAAAACAACAATGAATTATAATAAATTAAAATAAATTCCTTTGTGTCCTGACTTTTTACCATTCAAAGCAAATCCAGTTTTCATTTTAAAACTTTTTTTTTGCATTTTTTTTAAATACCAGGAAAATAATTGAAAATTTCTACAAGTAATAAGATTTTTCATAAAGAATATTCTTTCATAAAGAATTTTCTTTAATAAAGAAGAGATTATCGCAAAACATTACCTAAAGCAAAAATAAGAAAGTCAGTTATCTTCATAAAGATTTTCTGGTTTTGAGAAAGACCATTTCTCATAAGGAAAACCAAGAAAAAGACCCCTTTATTTTAAAATATGTAGCAAGTGCTGCTGCAAAGCACTTGATGGCAGTAATAACAGCTAACAATAGATTTAAACATAGTAAAATCAGATTTACTGGCAGAAAGATGATGCACTTCATATGAATCTTTTTTTTGCAGCAAGCTAAGAAGCTTTAAAAAGCTTTAAACATATTTAGGGAAGAAAATGAAGCTGAACAAATGAAGAAATTCCAGTTTTAAGCACTGCTTGAACATCACCTTTTTTCATCATGTTGTAGGACATCACATGGGTGCTTAGATGTGCACTGATAGTATTGACATAGGATGTGATCCAAAGGCTACAGGCATCACTGAAAGCTTTTAATTTTATGTCCATCATCTCTACATTTTTATGTCCGTCATGTCTACATTTTCATGTGTGCTTCTCATACATGTATCTTTATTTTTAAATGTACAAAGGAATTGGTGGTTTATTTCCAAACATTTTTTGACTCTAACATTACCAGCAGTAACAATGGGCCTCTGGGTTACATTTCTGCTCCTAGTTCTCCTTGCCGCACTAAGAGGCCAGGATTTGCAAGACAGTGGCGTATTAGAGTGAACTATGATCCTGATGGATAAAAGCAAAAGAAGGGAGACAGCTTATTGTTCTAGAGCTGTGAAAATTCAGCAGGGCAAATAGGAATAAAGGCATGTGCATCTCGAACCTGCTACTACTTAATTTAAAAGAAAGGACCATACCTAGAATTATCATCATGTGACAAATTGCAGATTAGTAAAGTATCTAATCTGTCCTTTGATCATTTCACTCATTCTCTGCTCAGGAGTCTATTTGCCTAGGAATTATGCTAAGAGCACAAAACATAAGCACAACAGAAGAGGCTGGCATGAAAATAACAAGCCTTTTCCAAAAATGTTTCCTTCTTTTGCCCTCAGCTATGGAGATGAAATGCATTCTGTCAAAAAATAAGCAATAACCTCTCAAACAGGGAACTAGCTCAACAAACAGATAACCTACCAAACTAAAATAAAATACAGGTTTGGGCAGGTATGTTTTAGGTTCATATCATAGGACGAGAGGTTCATATCATAGGATGACAGGAAATGGCCTCAAGTTGTGCCAGGGGAGGTTTAGACTGGATATTAGGAAAAATTTCTTTACTGAAAGGATTGTTAGGCATTGGAACAGGCTTGCCCAGGGAAGTGGTGGAGTCATCATCCCTGGGGGTATTCAAAAAAGCATGTAGACAGGCCACTTCAGGGCATGCTTTAGTGGTCATAGTTGATGGTTGGACTCGATCTTAAATGTCTTTTCCAACCTAAATGATTCTATGATTCTGTGATCATCATTCTTTATAAAAGAAGCCTGCTGGACTTCATAACTGAGATGAAATTTGCTCAGGTCATTTTGGTACATCTATGGAGTGTTGCAAACCCACGGTGGACGACTTCCCCAAGGGCCCCTCCAGGCAGCTTTGCAATGCCTGCTACTCTGTTAAAACTCTATGGAAAATGGCTTCCTTCACAGGTACATGAAGCTTTATCTAAACCAAACAGAAAAGGAAGTACAATGCCTTCACAGAGGAGAGTAAATGATATAAAGGCCACATATGGCTTGTTACTTGATAATAACTTGATTTCTCTCACCTCCGTCCAAGAGATTGGCCCAGTAGATAACCCTGAATCCTTGGAGAATCCCATTCAGGGTTTCTTTCGCCAACGTTGACCAAGAAATAGAGATGGTTTCTGGTGATGTGGCAGTGGCTTGCACATTCCCTGGAGGGCAACTGGGCACTGGAATAAGATATTCACCATTTTTAACTCAATGTTTGCCCTTTGGCTACCCTTTCAATTTTCATTGCTATCCCACCATGGGTTGTTTAATTAGCAGTTATACACTGCTAACAATGCAAAAACTTTATTCTTGCTACAATCCACATATATCTGAAAGTGCAGCTGATTTCCCTGGAATGACTTTTGATGTATTGCTTCCCCACTTGCTGACTAGTCTTTTAATAGATTTTTTGTCGCTTCTTTTGAAAATGTGTTCTAGAGCTGAAATACGCAGAATATTCTGTAAGCAATTTAAACATATTTTTTAAAGTTTGCAGCCAAACTGCCATCTTTCTGGACAATTCTAATGTCCCATTAAAATTGGTGGTGGGGAAAAACGGGCACTTCTTTAAAGAATATTGGAAAAAATGTTCACAAAACATATTCACTGACATTTAGAAAAAATGGAAGAAGTCAGCCAAATCTAAGGCATTTTCTGTTGGTCATTTAGTGTCAAAGCAATGCAGCAGTATTAGTATTTGGCATTTCTTTTAAAGGTCATGACATCTTTAATTCTGAGAGGGACCCAAAATTGGGCAACAACCAAAAAAAATTGTTTCCAGGAAAAGTAAGCATGCTGGATTCTAAAGAAAAAAATACTATTTATTATAATACAAAATATATGCATGTGTGAGTATACTGCCTTCTGAGGTCTTGCAGTGATCTGTCTAGGCCTAGAAACATTTAGAGTAAATGAAAAACACCAGCCTTCCATGAAGCATATGTCTCAAAATCGGTAGCTCTTGAGAATTCTAGATGTGTGCTGCTCCATTTCCTCTATGTAAAAAGTCAAATTCCTAGCTGTCACTGACTTCAGTACACTGATGCTAATTTACAGTAGCTGAAAATCTGACCTACACTATCCTTTAGGATTATTATTTGCTTTTATACTCCTCTAAAATATTGGGCCATTTTTTGGATACGGAATCGTTCTCTTTTTCCACTAGAGGACTCCCTCTCATTGCTTGAGAAGTACTTTTTATGCAGTTTGAAAAAAAAAAAACCAACCAACCCAACCTAAATTGTTCCTTGGATTAGACAGGTTGAATTTTGTCTGAAATAAAAATGATTTTTCTCTCATTAGTTGGGATATCCTTGAAAAAAACCATGTATCTCTCTTTAGGCTGACAATATAAGGGGGGTAGTGCAGTACAAGAGCTCTAGGTTTCACAGCAGATTCATTTGAAAACAAAAGAAAGCCAACAAAATTAACAGTATCACTTCACTTTTCAGAGTTTTACTTCTTAGCATTTCAAAACTATGAGATCACTATCAAGTTATGATGAGACTACAAAATTTGCAAATATGTAAACACCAGAGCGATAGGCTTTTTAATGAAAGCTAAGGTCTTAGTCAATATAATTCACAGCAGGATATATCATATTAGAAGAGTTGTATTTATTTACCTGGATGATTCTGCATCTCTTGCAATGAAAATTGCTCATGCTTATTGGCCAGTCTCTTCCCATCCAGTTATCTACTGTATCTAACACCTGTGGGGTCTTCTATTATCCCCACTATAATAATCACTAATCAAGCAACAAATATAACAAGGTAAAAAGAAATAAAGAAATAGTAACATGTCCCATGATAGCTGTTTGCCAAGGACCTACCATCCTCAAGAGTAGTAGTGATGATTTCCTGAGAAGAAGGTCCTATTCCAGCCCGGTTACAAGCCTGGACTACCATGCCATACTGGGTGAATTTCTTCAGGTTGTTCAGTGTATAAACTTCACTGTCCCCAGTGGTATCGATACTGATGATGTTGAACTGGAAATTTCCCCCTGCACTGTACTCCCGATAACCTATCTGGTATCCACGAATAATTCCATTTTGCAAGTGCTTCTTTGGAGCCTAAACAGAAAATGAAGGATTACACATTAAGTACATGTCTCTAAAGCCAAGTTGTTCCACTTAAAATTTTGGAAATATACACAAAGTCAGTATTTTTTTCCTACTCAATGCAAGTCTATTTCTAGGTAACAATTCAAAAATACTCCCGGGTACATGAAGTACTAACTTTTTACCATGATACATAAATTTCAGGTGCAGTTTGTTCTAATTTGTGTATTCCTGGCTTAAAAGAAAGACCTTTAAATGGTTCATACAAAGAAAAATTTGATAAGGAGATATTATTGAGTTATAATTTGAATTTATATGTTTTGTTCTCTTATCAGGTGAATCAAAGTTGAGTTGATAAGGGTATATTTGCATTACAGGCTTACCATTAACTACTAATCATGTTTTTGCTAGAAGCCCCTACCATTCACTCCCTAAATCTTTAGTAAGGCATTTATTGATCTGTTGAAGGCAGTCACATAAGTTTATTCAGCTAGATGCATTAGGAAAATTTTACGCTGTGCTTTGAAATATGCTTTTGTTCATTCAGCGTGTAGTGTGGAAAGATGATTAGATAATGAGTGCTGAAGGCAATAATGAATTGGAAAGCAGGGATTTGCATACTGAATAGCTACTAAAACAAGGTGTACAATATCTGGCATTCAAGAATATGGACAGTACAAAATGGTTAGCCATAATTATGTACAGTATTTCTCAGTCACAGTGCAAGGCTCCCTGTATCTGACTAGTGGAAATAATTACTGTACTTTGCAATATAAAATGTAGTCTAGAGTGAAACAAGGATTGGCAACTCAGGGAAAAAGCCCGTTATTGACAGAAATACCTATTAAAATTCCCTTTAAATAGTACTGGACTAATTTCAATATGTGATAACATTCCTTTCTGATTTTCTACATGTATGAGGTATAATTAGTATAAACATTTTAAGGCACAGTTTATAATCCATAGACAAAAAGCCCTTTCAAATCCTCCAAACCTCTTTCAAATTCCTACCAGATGCCCACAAGCTCATCTGTTCCACTGACCCATAAAAAAGGCCTTTGTGACGCAGTTTATCAGCAATGAGTTAAGCTGGCAGAAGCAGCAATTTCTGTTGTTACTATATCCCATTAAATCTACAGAGGAACACTTTCTTAAGAAGAATACTCTTTCTGCCACAGGACCTGCCTGTTTCAGTGAGTTTATAGTCCACTGGACTAAAGTTTCACTGGAGCTAATAAAACCAGCGTGGGATTTGCCTTTCATCCACTACCAACAAATCATTGCTCAGCAAATCCGGCACCCTCTCTGTATTCAAAACGTACCACCGGATGGTTCTTACTGATTGAATTATCTCTTCAGATGCTTTATTTTTTTTCTCCCTCCTGCCTTCCAAAACAGAAACAAAACTTGAAGCAAGGATATAATTTCCACTGTACTACTTCAGTTCCTCTGGTTCTAACAAGCTCTCTGCAAGCGTGGCACTGTCCATAAAGATGCAGATGACTAAATTAGGAGATACAGGTCTTGAGTGCCTTGCAAGGCACACTGCAGGCATTAAAACTGTGGTTTTGGAATCTAAGAGTATATTTGTTTCCTGTTTGAATATTTCTGTATTTTGTTGACAAAGAAAACCCAACTTCTTTAGGAACATGTAGGTCTTTTATTATCAAAACACTTTGTTTGCAAGAGCATTACCTATTCTGAACAGCTCCATGGCTTCATGATCTTTAAATGGCTGCAAAAGTTGTGGGGTTTTTTAAGCTGGATTATGGGGTGGAAACTAAGGTCAGATTTTTTTTGTTTTGTTTTGAGATTCAGATCTCTCCATAAGATAAAACTGTTTCATTCCATCTGAGAAGAAAATAACTTTATCACATTTTAATAACTACATATTTCAGGGTGAATTGTTTCATTAGTTGAAGGATTTCAAATTGTATTACTAGCCATAGCATTTTGCATTGCTCATACATTTTTATAGGCATTGTCAGAGTTGATGAGAAGGGGCAAAAAGACTGAACTAACATAATCTAAACATCTCAAATTGACTAAAGGACAAACAGTTTGGACAAAGCAGCAGACAACTCAAGTGTTATTAGAGGGAGGACTGCTTTTGGACAACGTTGCAGGTCACTGTCTCTTTTCTAAATGTCTATCACTGGAAAGGCACCAGTTTAATCATGCCAGGACACCAGTTCTCTCCATCAGTGTTGGATTCCATCACAGCCTGGCAAATGCTCAACAGTCTGCATGGGGATTTCTTGTCTCAAACATTAACATGCGCACTGTTGAACATCTCAAGATCTAAAGCCTCTCCTAGTTAAAGGCTGCAACTGGAACATTCCCACGAGTTACCACGGATGGCTTTTGAACAAAAGTTATTGCCGCAAACACACATTGCATGTTGAAATCAGAAGCAACATGCATAAACCACATACACCACATAAGGTAGTGCATGTATTGTTTTGTGAATGGCATGAATTGCCTACTCCCACATAACAGCACACATTAAAATGATGATTGTATGTACACTACATACCATAAGGCATGCACTGTACACCAAGAAAACGTGAGCATACTCCTTGTGCACAATAGATTACAGAAGCATATAGCACATATATTGGAACATATATATCATACTGTAAAACAGATGGAACATAATGATAAAAGTGAATCATACATTTACTATGCATTGAAATGTTCTCAGAGCAGGACTATAGACACAATAGCCCCTTCACTGGGAATTCTGCAATTATATACTTTCT
Organism: Pandion haliaetus; assembly: GCA_013401275.1. Taxonomy (NCBI): domain Eukaryota; kingdom Metazoa; phylum Chordata; class Aves; order Accipitriformes; family Pandionidae; genus Pandion; species Pandion haliaetus. Next base: position 225,952 of record VYZV01003863.1, on the reverse strand, counting down.
CATTTTGAATTGGAATAAAATGGCAAATTTTGCTTTTTTCATGAAACATCTTTATAACTGTTTTAGGTCAAGCAAATTTTTTCTTTAAATAACATATTCACATTTAACTTTTTTTCTTCATTTTTAAACATTATACAGTATAAAACAAGCTCCAAGTCACTTCAGAACAAAGCATTGAAAAGGTCTGCTCTACAAAACTTAAAATGTTCCTTGTTAGTACTATTGAAATGCTTCATTTTGTGTTGACTTTTTGCACAAATAAATCATATTTGATATATACGCCTTCTTTTGTATAGGCACATTTTTGGTAGAAAATTCAGTGAAGAAATGTTTGTCCATGACTAAGTGTTCATGGGGAAAAATACTGTTAAACTTGTTGATAGTCCTAGAACATTATGAAAAGGTAAGTTTCAGTCCATGATCTTACTGCTTACCTCACAAAATACAGTATTTGCAAAATAGGGTATCAATGACTTCTGTAAAGTATGACATTTTATAGTTGTGTGCATGTGTATATGCATAAAGAGGAAAACGAATATTTCCCATGCCTAAATTTAATGGGTTCATTTACCTGTAAAGTAATATAAGAAAAAATAATAAATATTTTCATGCTCTTTTTTAAATGAGAATTCCTTCTCTCTGCACTATTTTAAACTACCAAAAAGTGCTGAGTATTATTTAAAAATTCAATCTGAAACCCAATGTTCCATATGGACACATAGAAATGGGATTAAACAGATCACAGACCTATAAAATTTTGCTTAACTAGGATTTTCTAAAAGTGGGCTAAGAGAAACTTTAAAGGAAGATTAATGACTGTAGTAAGCTGCAGAAATAGAACTTAATACAAGATGAAAGATAACTGATGTGTTATTTTCTGCTCCTTTTGCTGTTATTGACACTGTCTGTATTTAAATGAGGTTTGCCAACTTTAAATATAAATATGGTTCTCAACACAATCCTTTTTGTATAATGTCACCATAGGTTTTTATCGTAAAAGATCCACATGCCTCCAAAATAGAAATGACCAGGTTATTACTGAGTTTATTTTCTTCCTTTTTTGCCTCCATGACAATATAGGATTGATCCCATGGAGTATTTGTTTATTCTTAAGTACTTTGTATTACACAACGCAATGAGCGCCTTCTGCACAGCAGTGCATTGTAAGGACCTACCCAAAAGTCAGGATTCAGCATGGAACTGAACCATATTACATCTGTGGGACCATCTTAAAGTATCTTTTTAACTAAAACTGCTCTGGCCAGGAAAGAACTGCAATAATTCAAGGGAAGTAAATGGTTGACTGCTGATTTGGGACTTCTTAATAGGGGGACTTCTTAATCAGCTCTTACAAATTGTCATTCAGGAAATAATTCTTCTAGTAAACGTAGATACACAAGCACTAACTTTTCAGGAAGGGAGCTCAGTGACTTCACCTTTGTCTGCAAAGGAGCTTCAGGGTTGGGGAAAACAATGAGATCTCAACTATGTCTAGCACCACAGAGAAACTTAGCACTCATCAGATGAGCTAACCTACCAGCAGATAAAGCAATGACTGCAAATCAAGACAAAGAGTTTTCAAGCTGAGCACACATGGGTTTGACAGCACAAAGACCACAACGAGCAGAATTTCAGTGAAGTGCCAGTGGTGTCTTTTGCTGTCCATCCTTTCATAGGCAGATGCCCAGAGTTTCTGCTGCTTGCAGAACAGCACCTTATGGGGTCTTGTGGTATGATGGGGCCATAGGCTACCTTTGGCTAGAGCCAGTAGCACCTTCCTAGCACTTTGCTAGAGGACACTGCTACAGTGCCTCTCATGCTGCTTGACCATGTCAGATACTGCTGGTCAATACATTAAAAGATTTAACAGATTTAACAGAGACTGGGTCTATAGGAATAATATCTTGAAGGTTCTCAGGAGACTGGGTATTAATTGGAGACTGGGTGTGCAGTCTGGCAGTGCAGTCCACAGCAAACTCCAAATGTCTAGCCAGCATCTGCACAGTGCATGGCACCAGGTTCACATGGTGGTGCACAGTTCTGGGAGCATGGACTCTCCTTTCCTGATCTGGATGTATGCTGCATGGGTACAAGGAGGCATTTCCAAGGTCACACTCAGCTCACAAGACTTGCCAGGGCAATGGAGTTTATAGCCAATACATAGCTCGTTTCTGTGATTACTGTGTTATATTAGATACTGATCACTACTCGACAAATATTCACAAATCAAATTCCAAACATGATCTTGAGAATAAAACTCCAGCTGCTCATTTGATAAGCTTCTACTCCCCAGAAAATACCTAGAGATCAGGACACTTAAGTTGGACTTGAAGTGTCCTGGAAGCAAAATTGAACCATATTTTAGACAATATTATTAAAATGTAAGTGTGGGAATTTTGTTTGTCCTGTAGCTGCCTACACACATCTGCATCTACCAAATTTAATAGCAAATCTTACGAATCGCAAATGGCAGCTATAAAGTCCAGCAGTGAACCAATGGTGCCTATCTTGTCTTGTTGCTTTTGAAAATATCCCCCAAAGTGAACTTTAAAAAAGCAAGCAAAGCCTTTCAATCTGTCTACCCATACATCCATAAAAACAAATTCATGCACAGAAGCTTGGAGGTTATAGTTGACTAGATCTGCTGGCAGTCAAACTTCTTGAGTGCTTCTTTGAGAAGCAACCCATTAAGTTGTTGAGAATCACTGTACACTCTGCATAGCTTCAATAGCTACTTCCTTTGCTCTACTGATTGTGTGCTGCATTTAAATCCATGCTTCATGTATGCCTTTCATAAGTACATTGTTGAGTTTCACTTCAACCATCAGGTAAGCCTGTGGCTAGTGACTACATGCCTTTTGTTTTTGGAAACCATTTGATGAAAACCAGCGCTTATAAAAAGTTAAGATGTGGATAAGATCCAAGAATCAGCACTATATTTGTGGCCTGTGCATAAGAGGTCTGATAAAGACTACCGCTTTTGAAGCTTAATAGTGAAATGTCTCATCAAAATGGAATTTTTTATGGTCCATTTTAAAACACCATTGAACTACTGAAAAAAATCTTGACAGCTGAGTTGCCTCTGTACTAGTTGGACATCTCAGTAGTTATATGTCTACCTGCACTGTGTGGAGATCATGCACTATAGAAGCCTGTCTTTTCAGGAACCAACTCAAAACTAACACAGGATTGTGCTGATTATTAATTGTATAAATAAATAAGCAGCCCACAGTTATTTATATGGTCAATAAGCAGCAGCTCACTGTTACTGTCCTGACTTTCTGGATGGTCCATGTCATGGGGCAAAATACACATTATCCACATTTGCAAGAGTATTTAACATCACTATAGAAATTAATGGCTATTATGCCACCATCCTACTCCAGAACTTAATACTACATATTTCAGTATATTAAATACATGGAATTATCAATACAATCTGGAAACTGCCATTCATATTGAGATTACACTACTGTAATTAGATAGCTTTATTCTGTCCACTATAATGTTCAAGCAGTATCTAGCACAAAACCATTTAAAACATTGTTTAGGTACCTCTCATATCATACTGAGAGCATTTAAAACATTCTGTCATTGTCAAAACACTGGGAAAAAATCTAGAAAAAATTGAGTCATAAGACATACCAGATTTTTAAATAATATCAGTTGCTGATATTTTTAAATCAGTTGCTCTGATTCATCAATTCTCATGGACTATACTGAGACTCTATATTGCTCTCTCTATGCAGACATGCCTTCAGTAAGGCTCTGTCCCAAAGTCCATTGCAATGGGAAAAAAATCCCTTTGGCTCCAATGCTCTGGGGAAATTTTGCCCCAAATCACAGTGAAATTCTGTGAGTGCTCATTTTCTGAGCGCATAGCCTCATCTCTGAAATCAGAAGGAAGTAGGAAATGTTATTGTCATCAGTACAGGCAAGCAGCTGCTGCTATTACTCTCCAATGGAAGGTTCGTTCTTTGCATAATGCACCAATCTTAATGGCCAATATAAGATTTGTCAGCAAAGGTGTCTGCAAGGTCTCTCCCAAATAAAATAACTGATCCATAGTTGTTATCATAATCCTATCAATGGAACCTCTTTGAATGCACCAAAATGCTGCAAGAGTCTATATTCTTGGCTGAGTGTATTTACCTTCCAGGTGACCCTAATGCTTTGTGAAGATATAGGCTCAAGTTGGACATCTTGAGGTGGACCATCAGGAGCTGCAAAGAGAGAAGGGAGATGGATCAAAACTAGCCCTTGCAGCACACCGAACTGAACACTTCACATGGTATGTCACCAACTTAACACACCAGCATTACAAAGACTTAGACTGAGTCAATGTCATATGGAAAAATGAAGATGTCACTTCATCAAACAAAACCAGAGGCTAGCATCTTCCTTATTCAGGTGTCATCTCTGGCCAACAGTGAAATACAACACGTGCCAAAACATAGCAACCTGGCAAATAAAATAAGAGTGAATAATAGTGATTCTTCTTGTTAAGTGGTATACTGACAATGCTGTTTCTACTTTGTAAATAGGCAAGACATATTTTCAGCAGTCAGAACCCTGTAAGTGATAAAAAGGCAGCAGAACTCATCTGAAAGCAGGTAAGACAGGAGCTCCTCAGCCGGCCTTCATGATGTCACAGACTTTCCAGTGGGATCCCCTTTGTTCACTAGAGACTGAGCACATTCAGTCGAACATCAAATATTTTATACAAAAAAACCTGCACACGTTACTCTCTCCCCCTCTTCAGTCTAAGTATCCCAGCCTGAAATTGGACAAAAAATAACAAGAAGATGGAAAAAGCACACTGCAGCTCCTGCCTGAGTCAGGAGGCGTTTCATTTAGTATTAATACGCTGCCAAAGGTGCACATGATGCTTTAAAGGCAAATGAAAAAAGAAGGCCCTGAGCCTAGGGGAACCTACCTGTCAGCTGGGAAGCTACAAAGCAGATCAAGAATTGACTGGGATTGAACGGACAGGTGTGAAGTAAATTGCTTGCTCAGCAAGGTAAATCATTGTAAAAGAAAGATCTGAAGAAAGGAATGGAGTAATCTCGAGCTGCTGTAGAGGGTTCCCTTGATGCAGAATATGGCCTCAGTAAAAGGTATTAAATTAAGTTTAATAGCATGACAAAGGAAGTAAAGCAATAAAAAGGGTGAGATGGGGCTGTTAGAGGTGGACCAGCAGTAAATGACGGCTGTGGTGAAAGGAACCAGAACATTTTGCTTTAACTGATGAAAGCAGAGAGACCCAGAATACAGCCTATAATATGTTTAAGTTATTAAAGGTGCCCTAGTCTGTGCCATTCTTGACTGTCCATCACATGGGAAATTTCCAAAGGTTGAAAGAACTTTATTTCCACTCCCCTTACATTAATGTACAGGAAGGAGAAGAGGAAAAAGTCCACTGGCAAAAATGAGATCTCTATGAATTTTTTTAATCCTGTCCTTGATTCTGCCCCCCTGTTGACAAACACAAATGCCATTTCTCCAGGTACTTTATAACGTAGTGGAATTTGAGCAAAGCATTTGATCCTAAAAAAGGGTTTTTAAATGTGTTCCTTAAAATCTTGACTTTTTGTTGAAAGACCCCAAAAGTTTTTACAGACCAGAGTAGTTAACTGTTCCTAGTGTACCACGGTGACATGTTAAATAAGAAGCCATTTATTTTACATACTTAATGTCATACAGAGTTTGTGACACAGACTTAAAGAAAACCCAGATATCCCAGCTTCCTCTATTGATTTCAGTATTGAACAACAGCCACAATGCTTTTGTTTTTCTGACAAGCGTTAGTACAAGTGTGTACCTGCAGTCTATTTTCCAACACAGGAGCTAACTGTAGTTGTATGGAGGGAAAGATGTGGTCTGTAAGCTTTGATATCATGCCATGCCTGACTATTCTTTTGTCACAGAGACCCTTTAAAGTTTTCTTTCTAATAGCTAGTGCTGGGCAACTCAGGTCACTGTAATATGTGATACATAATCTGCACCCCCCTGCCAATAGCATGATTTGAGTTGCTCAGTTTTTATGTTGTCTTTCTTGGACCTTTATTTTGCTCCCTTCTCGTTATGTTCTCTCTTACTCCCTGCAGCTGTGTTTTTCTCCATTTCCTATCGTAAAAGCAGAGAACAGAAGTAAACAGTGATCAAAAAATGATGCTCCTGTACATTGCACACCACCTGAACTCAAAATCCAGGACACAAACATCACATACTCTGCCTAAGCCTGACCTCCTGTCTTCAAATTGTTTCCTAGGTAGATCAGTGACTTTTGAACACAGTTCCACAGTGCTGTTTTTTTCTCCAAATAGACAGCTCCTTAAAAGACAGTGACAAAAGGATCAATTATTCTGAAACTTGGTTACAGAGAACTGAATAAAATGTTATGTTAAAGTTCCACCTTGTCCTTGGGAAAGCTGGGGTTTTATTTCAAGTCCAGCTGCTGATCCTAACAACTGAATTATCAGTCAGGAATAATGCGGCAAGTAAGAAATGTTCCAAGCCTGGATGACTAAAAGAGAACGAGAGAGTAGATCCAAGACCCACCCCTCTACTTTGAATGTATATGCACAAGGAAGGATGGATATTTTGGGGATACAGATGATGCTGGCCAGAAGAATGGATAGTCTGTTTTCTCTAACATTTTCATTGAACAAAGGAAGTGAAAAACCCTGATCAAATGATAAATATGTTGCAAACAAACTATTCACCATTAATAAAGCTGTTCACTGAAGGCTTTCCTTCCATGAGGATGAAAAAAGACACCTGGTGAAAAAAGAAATGGATGTTGTCTCCTGCTTATTCTGCTTTACACTGTGAGCTCTTGTGTCCTGTTCTTATTAAGAAAGTCCCTTGGAGCCAAAAACATATTCTCCTGACAAGGGGTATATTTTCGCTGTAGTAAATTCACCCACAGATTAAATGAATGGGAATTACACAGTTGTATTCATATGAGCTGAACTGAAAATTGGTCACCGAGTATTCAAATCCTAGACCAACATGAATCTCGAAAAAGAAGTAGGGTTTTCATTGCCAGGACACTGTCACCCAGATACTTGCATTACGGTTGTCCTCTCAAAATGCCCAAAGAAGGAAGCATTGCTGATTTAGCATAAGATAACAGGAAAAATAAAATTAGCAAGATAAAAATGTATTTTCAAATACAAACGAGCAAGCTCCTTTCTGGTCAAGACTTTTCAGAGTAACTCCAACCAGTTTCAGTGGGCTAAGGGTGCTGCTTGGGTTACTCTCAACACCTTTGTACCTTGTATATAATTACAATGTATGCCTGGCACAAATATTTATGTCCATTCAGCATTTTCATTCCTAATTACTGAAACAGAGCTGTAGCCCCCTGCTTTTTCACCCATAAGTCTTTTTCACTGTCACATCTAACATGTAGGACTTGAGACGTGGTAGTATGCACAAGACTGTCCTGTCCTTATCCATCTGCCACTTCTGCTAGCCCTGAGAAATACAAATAAGATGACACTGGAAGGCAGCAATTCGAGTACACAAAAAGAGAAGCTCCAGCCATCAAAGTGAGAATGCCCACATAACCCTCCTGGTACAGAAGCCTGTAACGATGTAGAAGAATACAAGGCAACAAAGGACAGGAGTATGGCATTAACTAATGACAGCCAACTGACTTTTACAGCCATTAGAAAAACAAATGGTAGGTGGGTTGGGGGATGGAATAGTCAAAGGAAGATTTGATTCATGTAGATCAATGTTCTTAAATAGGGGTAGCTTAAATTAGTTACCTATACTAACATCTGAGCATCGAAGGAAAGCCATAAGACCCACAGGGGAGGAAACACCACTAAAAATAGGATGTTGTTGATTGAGTTGCCTAACTGTAGATATGGATGTGCCATTTCCAGTACTCCAGGCTGAAAATTTGGAGCACAATGTCTTCTTTGACCACTAGATGCCACTGAATGGCTCTAATTACAAGCCTGCACGATGAAGTTGTAGTCACAGTGTTTTATGGGAACAATTCAGTATTTCTTTTGATGCAGCTGCAGCAACATAAGCAGCATTTCAGGTAAAGATTCCTCACATCAAAGACCAATAATTCCCAGCATGATTTAGATGCTACAAAACCAGAGCGTACCTGCTTCATCAGTAGTGATGGTGAGCTCATTGCTGGCCTCACTCTTGCCGATACGATTCTTGGCATACATGCGAATGTTGTAAGTTGAGGAAGGGTGGAGGTCAATGATAGTGGCTTGGTTTAGCTGAGGGGAAACATCTTTGGTTCTCTGAACAGAATCCCAAGAGTCTATTTAATAAGAGGTTAAAATAAAACAGACAAATAAAAGATGATGTTAATGTCGCTAACACAACCATGCAGTTAAAGCATCTCACAGAGCCAGATACTGCTATTGCTGAATTAACCCAGAAAATGCCTGCTGCTACAAGCAGAGTGATCACCTTCCTTGACAGCACTCCTGACTGCTCCAAGTGTGGTGCTGTGAACAACTGGATCTCAGCCCCAGGGTCATCGACAAATCCAAGGAAATAGCTACTCCTTTGCCATTTTTTGAGGGAGTGGTGAGACCACCAAAGATTCCCCAGTTTTGTGTGTGTGTGTACGTGCTGGTTTTTTTGCCATTGCTACATTGCAACAACTGTGAAAAACATGGGAGCTCCTGCCCTGAAGGGATCCTCACTCAGCGAGAATGTTGGTTGTGCTCCAAAAAAGGGGGCAAAAGGAGTTAATAAACAGGAATGGAGGGCTCTTAGACTTTCATCCCAAAATCCAGTAGCTGAGACCATAGGTGAACAGCGAGCATGAGCTTGGAGCACTTAGACATGGGGCTCAGCACCCTCCAGGACTGATGCTATCTCCCTGATTCATGTTAGGATGCAGCAGCAGTTTAATACAAGGGGAATGTAGAACCCTCTTAGCTGTTTGCTTGTGTGTCATCATGTAAAAGGAGGAGCACGTTATTATTATTCATGCTTACTATTCATCTGCCTGTTATGTTTTTAATAAATTCTCCAGACATATAATAGGAAAAAGGATGCAAACTCGTTAAACACAGTAACCCCTCCTTTTCATCCAAGCATTCAATTGCTGCAAATAAAAGAATAGAATTTATCCGTTCAAAGCATCTTGATGTCTTTTATGAGTTGCCATCCTTCATTTCTTTCTTATTGCAGGCGATGTTCCTCCTTTAACCTCTGCAGCATCCTATGGGGGATGTCACTGGAGGCTCTACAGGAGTGTTTTACAGTATGGGTCACTGTAGGCAGGATTGCAGAAAGCTCAACAGATAAGAAAGAGTGGTTTAAAAATAGAAAGCTCACTCAGATACAAAATATTTGCACGTAAATTCTTTTATATGAGCTTGCTAAAAGTTGCACAAGTTGTGACAATGTCATCTGCAGCTTGGCTGGTTATAGGGCCTGTTTGCTTGTCCATGTGGCTTTGTTTACCCAGAAAACAGACATTTAAGTGCTAACCAAATTCACTTGAATATATTTTTCCTTGGTAACTGAGTTTGTCACAGCTACCTCTGTAGGATACTCTGAGAAGCTCTAAAGGAGTTACCTGCAGGCAGTGCTGCTACAACTTGCTTTCAGTTTGCTACAACTTCACAGAATTTCTTAAACTTTACAGAATTCTAACCAGCAGTAACACTCCATTGTGTTAAATGTTATACAAGCACAGAAGGACACTCTCGCTGTTCCAGTGTAACACACCAACAGGAAAGAAATTTTAAAAAAAAGATCTGCTTGTATGGAGAATGTGTTAGATTTTCCCTTGAGGATGATGATAATTTCTTTTAATATAGTCCATATATTATCAAATTGTTTTAAGTTTTTGTTTTAAGGTTGTCTGAAATACTGACCTCTGAGTGGTAGGACTCTGTAGTACATATTAGCTACTGAAATCAAATAAACACATTGGAACAATTCAAGTGATTCTTAGTAGATTAAGTAATGACACACCATGGAGAAAGAGAGATATGAAAAGTTACAGTCTTCTGTACTTCTCGATGTAGGTTTCCAGTGTTTATTTATGACTAATGCATGGACTTCAGGAGGATATTTTGATACATGTATCCCCTTTTTGAAGGGTAAAATAAACCAACAAAAGCAATCCCTCCAAACTGAATCAGTCCAGAGAGAAATTAATCAATTTCTCTCCAAAACCATTTTCAGTTTTGAAAAATTTAAGTGTGAATAAGAAAAAAAAAAAAAAGTTAATTTTGTTTTCTCCTGGCAAACCCTAAAAATATTTGCTTATGTCCATGTGGTAAGTAGCTGAGTGAGGTATTAAGAATCACTACTGGCTCTTCTGGTTTGTACTGTTCCAGAGAGCTCTAAAAGTCTACTTACCTAGAAAGACTGAAAAAGCACAGAAAACAAGCAGCAATAGGCTAGCAAAAAAAAAAAAAAAAAAAAAAGAAAGAGTGGAATTTTTAATGTATTCCTTGTTCCACTCGTAAAATGTTACACCCAGGCATTTCTCAGTGTGACATAAAATGCACGTTGACACAACGATCTGTGAAAAAAATTATGATTTTATGAAACCCCGCAGCTTTCCACCCGTTCCTAAAGCAAAGGCTGGAGCTTTGGGATCACCCGGCGGAAGGCAGCCAGGGCCGGCTCGCTGCTCCTCAGGGCCGATTCCGGGGAAGGGGCTGCCCGCCCCCAGGCCCGGCCCGGCGCCGCCATCTGGTGGCCGCCTCCGGTACTGCACCCGGCCGGCCCGCCGCCCCCCCGGCGGGTTTGGGGGGCGCCCCCCCCAGCTCTGCGGAGGCGTCTGCGTCCTGAAGGATGCTCAGTCCACGCGGGAGCACAAGAAGGCGCGAAGCACAGGCCTGTCCCTTCGGATCAGGACTTAAGCGGAACTGATGTTCAGTTTGCCCCTCGGCTTTTCCTAGCGGCGTAAAAAATAAAAAGGATGAGGAGAGAGGCACAAAGAAGGACCCCACAGCTGTTGCTATCTTCAAACCTTTTTCTGCACCGCCAGCGGACAAGTCCGATGGCTGCACATCAGCGCAGGGCCGGGTCTGAGCGCCGCAGGTGCGTTTCTGTACAGACGGGCATTGTACCTAAGTACCGAAACAGCCTGAAATGCTGAGCTCCCACTATTCATATTGCTCCTGCGCGGCAACTGGACCCTACAGATGCCACTTATCCATGTGACAGGCAGCTCCACGCTCCTTCTAAAGGGTAACTAATGTGTCTTTTTTGTCTGATGGCACGGCAGGGGTACATAGGATACATGAGGGCAGCATGGTATAGTGAAGTCCATGCATGACGTGGTCACCTGCACGTTCTCCGAAACTGAAAAGTTCTGCAGTTTTCCTTCTTGAGAAGCCTAGATGATGCATCCTGCTGTAAACCCATTTCTGAGTCCTCAGGAAAAGGAACATAGGTGGAAAATTCTCACTAAACATAACTGTGCAGTTTACAGCTTTACTTTGGCCTTGGCAGGATGTTCCCTAAGTTTACCATCTGGACTGTGAATGTTTTACCTAAGTGTTCTTCTGTCCCTTTAATATCTGGAAACTGTGAGAATTTTTCTTAACTCCCTCTTCTGTGTTCTAACTTCCCCCAACCCTGTGCAAGTCCTTCAGTAACCATCTCTGGTGTTTCATGTTCTTGATGATTTAATTAATGACAAAAATCGCCTACAAGAATTCAAACACCTGGTCCTAGTTTCTCCAAACATTCAGCCTCAGATTCCAAAAAATGATGTTTCTGTTGTTTGCAGTGAGATGAAGATAATCTGCTCTTATTAGGACTGTGAGACTTTTTGTCTTCACATACAGGCACAGAAATATTTTCTCCAACACCAATTCTGCCACCCACTGTTTTCAATGTCTTTCATTTTTTTAACCTTTAACACTATGTTGTGTCTTATGTTTTCAATCAATCTGATGGCACTTTATTTGCTGTCTTGCTATTGATTTATCATGCCACATAATTTTGCAATGCAAATTCACAGTGATTACCACCTAATCTTTGCCTGCATTCTGCATCATCACTTGAAAACATCGAACTAAATCTAACGAGGATGTTTTAGAGATCTTAAGTCCTGTTCCACCACTGCTTCAGTCAAAGGAAAGCAGCTCAATCTTCCCAGGTGGGGTTATGCTGAGTTACATGATTCAGAAATATCAGAAATACAAGTGATGTTTTAGGGTGAGAAAGGAGCTTATCAGGCAAGAATGACTTTTGAAAACTCTTCTGGAGCTGGTGGGTGGTTGGAAAGAAAGGAAAAGAATCAAAAAGAAAACAAAGCCCAGAAACTTGTAGGTCTACATGACCCTTGAAGGCATCCTTGCCTAGCCTGTATCTCCAAAGCTGTGATTCCTGACCACAGCCTCAGTGGCGAAATTTCACTTGTAATCTTTCAGGTACCATGCTCACCTGTACTTTATCAAGTTTATTTACAAAGGCAATGCAAAAATGCTGACTGATGATTTAACACTCTTGCAAATATTTTACCTAGTAATGAAAACATCACAACATTTTTGCCTAAGTAAGTAAAAGACAAAGTAAATACAAAATGTAGACAAAACAAGAATGGGCAGTAGAATAATTTAAAAAAAGAAATTGGCGAATTTTATGAACAAGTACATTTTTACATCTCAAAACTAAAGGGAGACACTATAAATGTACTATAGTTGCTTTGATAAACAGAATGTTTCACTGATAAGCACACACAGAGCATTCCTATTAGTGGACTATGTCCCCTTACAAGTAGTGCAACAAACTCCAACATAAAATAGTAAAATATAATTTCTCAGTGTCTTTTTAATCATACTTGAAATATGGAAACATTGTTCCATTGCAATTTCCTTTCTAGTCCCTTCTCAAATCATGACTCAGGGATAGAGCTTAACAATGGGCCTCATTTTAAGTGTGGTCTTACATCACATAGTTCCAATGCACCTTGAACGTTTTTAGATTTCAACAGTGAATATTTTTGGGGCTTAATACATACAGGAGCAGGAATAATTTTCTGACTTAGGGGGTTGCATTTTTTTTTTCTTTTAAACTATTCACCTCATTCATCTTATTAGGTATTCATTGATGTGACTACCTGCTCGCATTGGCCTGCCAATGTGTGCCACTGATCTTATCCTTCAGAGGTTTCCAGTATGTTACTGAAAACTCTGCATGGTGCTTCAGCAAACTACTGCACAGCTTTATTCATCTAGAAATTCTCGTAACTACCCTTTTTCACTGCTAACTTTCCAGGGAAGATGCCATGTACTCATATATTGATAGAAAATAATTTCTAAAAATCAGCACTACAGGAAAAGATAAATTGTAAAGGCAGTTATATTTTTTTCTATAGGGAAAAATAGAAAATGAAAAGAAAAAAAATCCACATGGAGAAAACATAGGAACAGGGACCAAGAATCAGCTAGCAAAACCATCATACCAGCTACCACCTAGAATGGCTTGTTTTACAACAAAATTTGTTCCCCTTACGTGTAGGTTTCTCTGGTAAAAGGGAAAAGCAGCAATTGCTAAACATAATGTCCTTACCTCAGAAAAAAAAAGACAACAAATGAAGATAAATCTTACTGTGGAAGATTAAATAAACCATGGTAAAGATTTCCATCAGGCAGTTTCAATTTATGAATTATCTTTTACGATACAAATTCAGTGATGAATGACTAGTGATGGGGATTACTTCAGAGGAAGATTATTTCTTACCCGATTTATTCTTGCACTCGATATCATAGCCAGTGATTGGGCTGTTTCCGTCAAATCCCATGGTCCATCTGAGGGCAATACTGCGTGCTCTCACCTCTCGGATTTCTATTTCAGGAGGGTCGGGGGGCTCTAAGTAAACACACACACATGGTTTTAGTCAGAAGAAGGCCTGTACCCTTAACAAGACAACATTTATGAGCATGGCACTGGCACGGCTTACTGGTGGTAAGCTCTCATGGTATTTTTTCCGGTCACTCATTAGTACCCTGGGCCAGTTAATCACCTGCTGAAGAACACTAAACAGAGGGAGGAAAAGTCACTTTTCAACTAGGAGTCACTGAGGTAATCCTGAATGCTGAGCAGTGGTGTAACTGAGAACCTGTCCCCAAACTCCACCTGAATTTTTCAACGCTGTAATCTGCTGTTACTTGAAATCAAGAGTGGGGAGAAAGAAATTTGCAAGTCCTAGAAATGTGTTGTGTGCATGCTCAAAGACATACAAGCAGAGGAACAGGCATCGCACAGAAATAAGCAGTGGCCAGTGGCTGAGTCCTGCCCATGCTCTGCATCTCAAATACTGTATCTCAGCCACTCCAGGGCTTGCTGCTGTGTGCCTGAGTGAAACCCTGTGGGAGGGGAACCCCAGCCCCAGGCACCATAGGTTCCTAGAGTTTGTGTTGTGAAAAACTGATTACAATTTATTTTGAATGATTAAACTTGAAATATTTTGTTTAAAGATCCACAGAAGGTTTAACATTTCTCTAGAAAGAAAGTCAGACCACTTTTGCTTTATTTCAGACTTGGGTTTTAAGCACATTTGTTCTTTAAAAAACAAATGCAATCCTGTCCCTTTCTCCACAAAAAAAGTAACCCCCTCATATCCACTGTCCTTACTGAAGATGATAGTTTTAAGTATCTTTAGTAGATTGTCAGCTAGTGTATGTAAAAAAAATTATTCTTATTAATTTGTACCGACCTATTATCCTTTATTTTGATTTAATCTGTGATGCTGGAAAATGAAAGACTGAGCATCTTATCACAGCTCCTCATTTCTTTGACAATGAGGGATACATTTAATTAGGAATCAGAGCCTCCCTCCCCCAACAGATTTCTGAGGATGGCATACACTTACTGTACTACAATAGCTGTGTTTTTTTCCTTATGTTGTCCTCTTCCTACCTTGCACAGTGAGCTGAATTATTCCACGATCCTCCCCATAAGAATTGATGGCATGGCAGGAAAAGAAGCCAGAATCTTCACGTACAGTTGGCAAAATCTATAGGTGGTTTGAAAAGAAGTGATTGATTGAACAGCACGCAGAGAAAATAAACCAACAACTTTTCTGTATGGTGCAAGAAAAATTGTACAAACTGTTTTACTTGACAGTAATAAATAGATATTGCATGTTATACACATACATACATATGCACAGTAAAGCATCTAAAATACCGAAACTTATCAAAACTAGCAACACCTGGGCTGAGGAAGCAGGCTATGAGCTCTACATGTGTAGTCATGAGCTGGAGCACCACCTATTCCTGTAGCTTCTCATTAGAAGTCTTGTTTCCAGTTACTCATAAGTTTGCCAAGTATTTAACAGTTGGCTGAAATTTTCCATACAAAATGGTGCCTCCTGCTGCCTCCAAATTTTTCCAGTTATTTCTGAAAATAACTCAAGTGGCTGAAGTCTGTGTGGAGGAAATAAAGTTTCAAACACTGGTGGTGAACCCTGTAGTATTCAGCATGGTGCCTCATAATAAAATTTTGGGTGTTTTTTCTTTTCAATTTGTTATTTAATAACATAGAAAGTTATACATGATCTCTATGTATATGATCATAATGATATTTTTCTACAGGACCACTGCTTCATTCAATGTACAATAGGGAGAGGATTTTTTTTAAATGAGCAGATATTCCAAATATTATTTTCTTCTCATTGTTCAGTGTGCTGCTCCACACTTTATTTACTGCACACAGTTCAAACTGTGCCCTGAAGACAGACTTATTCATTTTCTCACAGCCTTTTCTGTGGATTCACCTATGCAATACCCATTTCAGAAACATGAGTGAATTTATTTTCATAAACCCTGACATCATGAAGAGTATTACCACCATTTCATATGGGGAATTAAGGAACCAGACTTATGATAATGTTTGTGGCTGCTTGACAAGTTGCCATATATTAGCTGAGCCATGGTAATTCCACGTGCTCTTTATTCCTCAGCAAAGCCAAGGTAATATGAGCACAACTCTCATTCACCACGGGTTAAGACAAATGGATTAATTTCCCACTCGCTACAAGGATATTGGAGAGTTATCATCTGAGATGTGGTAACATGTCAAGCTGTGTTAAGTTGCACGTGTGGCTGAGCTTTAAGATAGGAAAACAAAATTTTTCAGAGCCCAATTTCATACATCTAGGGCCTTCTGTCCCCCCCTCAGAGTCCTTAGCAATAAATAGCATTTCATGTGTTCATAACAGCTTCCATTGAGTTAAGCTGCAGCTATGAGGGCTTAGTACTTCTGCAAATCAGACCCCAAGGGCTCAAGGCAAGTACCTAGAAAACAAAGAACACACAATTATTGGCCACCTGTGAAAAGTTTGGTTTCAATGATCAGCCTTGCATCACACAGTGTCTTTCATTACTCAACCCTAATTCAACTCCAGAGAAAATCCAAGTCATGCCTGACTGAGGCAGGGGTCCTGCAGAAAAAATAAAAGCTGAGTATACAACTAAAGATCACATCATCATGCACACATGCAAAAGCACTGAGTTAAAAGCTTCAGAGACAACCTTAATCCTGACATTTTCTATTTTGGGGGCATCTTATCTCTCAGAAGTCAAAGGTTTTTATGTAACATACATATGGATGTAGAATGCCACTACCGTACACAACTGCTTCAGAAGAGAATTCTCCAAGCAGGTCTCCAGCCTTTCAAAAAGAAATATTGTTGTGCATCCAGGCCTTATCTTATTAAAGTCAATAAGACAAATGAGAGCAGAGAGGTCTAGAGGTCTATCCTACAATTAAATATTATTTGTAACACAAATATTCTAATATGAACAAAGTCACATGTAGAACTTACTCTTCCTCATAGAAATAAATGACAAAACTCCCTCACAGAGAGCAAAACCAGATTTTTACTGGATATCATCCAACACAATTTTTGTCTAGTAAAGAAAGAGATATCCCTTAAGAGTTACACTAGAATATAGACAATCACAAGAGAGCTAGAGAATTATTTCCTTGCGCCTGGTAAAAATGTTTTTAAATGTGACTAAAAAATGGAAAATCAAGATTTTTGACTGAGAATCTATATGATTTTTTAAAAAAATTCTTTTAGATTTCATAAAGGCACATGTAAAAATATAAAGGAATGGACTGATAAATTTCTCATGTTGGTAAATTTTAAATTTGAGTGGAAAAAGCTATATCCTGGTACATTCAGGGCAATGTCATAGTCCCACCCATTGTAGGTGACACCAGAACAGCAGGAGTTTCCTGTGCTTTCATGGCATCTTGGGGAAACTTAAGTCCCCAAAACAGCAGTGCCACTCATGTAGCCCTTCAATCTAACTGAGGTCAGCTACTTAGGATTTAATGGAATCCCACATACTGATTTGTCAGGCAAGTCAAGATGCGTGGATCCCACACCACCAGACAGCTGCCTGTCACAGAAACAGAAGTGAAGATGCAGACTATGGCTGTTTGCTAGGTGGCTTGGTGACTTCTGTTACTGTCTACAATAAATGCCAAAGACTACTGGAGGCAGTAGTTATACTACTTACATATCTACATGTGCCTTTTCCTTCCACCTCACTTTGAATCCAATGATCAACTTGAATTTGTAAAATGCCCTCACAAAGCCTCACAAAGTGAAAGGGAAGAAGAAAAAGTACTTTAAAAAGACACCATTTTTATCTCAAAACAGCTAATGACTTTGGCGAAGGAAGCCTGACACACATCAGAGCTAGGGGTCAGATACTCACTCAGAGCTTATCGGCAATGTACTCAAAACTGAGCTGTGGCCCCCCAGGAAGGGCAGGTTAAGGCATGAGCCATGTTGCTCCTGAGACAGAAAGGACTTCAGAAAGACAGAAACGGGGGCTGCGAGCCAGGCTCACTCTCTTGTTGCCTCTGGAGCATGGGAAGATGGACAGTAATTTTTCAGGGGGGGAGTGGGATGCAGAGATTTCCTCTATGACCTCTTGCTGCCAGCTCTCCAGGGCTGTGCCACAGGTGGAGCAAGTGGTGGGGCTCTGACCTTGTAGGGCAGAGGTAGCTGTGTATTCCTATCAAAACCAAATCAAGCAACGCTCTCACACATGTAGATGAGTCATGGGTCACTTTGTTTTCTTACCTGCAGAGTAGAGATCACTTCATCTCCAACTTCCTTGGTGGAAACAAGGTAACGGGACATTTCAGGGTTAATGATTCGGTCTTCTTTTTCCCAGCGGACTATGATGGGTTTCTCTCCATGTGCCGTGCAGCTCATCTCCTTCTTTTGACCTTGCGTTGCCAAGGTGGTATTTGGATAGGAAGTTATCATAGCTGGAACTAAAACCAAACAAAACAAAAAAAGATTGTTCCTTAGTGAGCTGACTAGTCTGTTAATACAGGGCTGTCCCTTCAATCTGGGTCTCATTCAGCTTCTCCGTATTTGACGAGGTGGCCAAAAACGTGAGCAATTATTTTACTTTCATTGCTGTGTAAGAGTATTTTCTTAAGATTGAAGACGGGCCTCAAAGGGAACTTAGCAGAGAGGAGCTGGGACTGGACAGTGGGGCTGTAGAGACAAGAAGATGTGAATCCAAAGGAAGCCTGGTTCCATTTGTTTTGCCGCTCACAGGACAACTTGTAACATAATTAAAATATTCACAGTAACTAAAGGTACTGTAAGTAATAAGGATTCAGATATGGGGCCAATAAAGAACTGATAGAAATTTCTTATTCTTTCTAATGAGCTACTCTTTTATTTGCTAACAGATATATGCTCTACCATATTGTATGACAGTAATGACCTATCAAAATGAAGGCTCAACTAAACCAGGAGCTGTACAAAATTAAAAGAATGGTGCAGAGCCTAAGATCTTACAGTCAAATTGTATGCTGAGTGCATAGTTAAACTGTACTGAATTGAAAGTATAATTAAACTGACAATAAACCTAGCTAGATTTGAGTTTTTATTGTATTCAGAAGGTATTTGCAGAACAGTTTGGACATAATTGTCAACATCATTAATCATTCAGGACTTTAAAAAATTTTAATGTTGAAAAAAGTACTCTCTTGCTGGCAAGAATAGGCTTGAACTCCAAGTATTTTCACATTTTGGAATAAAAATTTTCTGGAAGCAGGAAGACAAAAATCCTCAGAGTATTTTACTGCAACCCCCTCCAAACATGGTATTTTTGAAACAGGATGGTCTCTTTGGTGTCCTCAGTAGCCTGTCCTTTCCTTCCCATACGATTTGTCCACCAGTGTATAGCATCTGGGCATTTGTCAGTAGGAAGAATCAAAGCCCATGAGTCTGTCTTTCAGTTCTTGGGAGAAGCTGGAAAGCCCTGGACAGCACACAGAACTGCTCTCTTCTGAATGAACCTGTCCACCCCTTTCAAAGCATATGAGGTGGTAGGAGAGTCCCTTCTCTAAGCTCTTGCACTCCAGGGCTGCCTCCTGCAATAGCCCCACTCTCCTTGTTTTTATTCATGAACGCTTTCTTGCCTCTTCTTAACAGAACAACTCACTCATTCCATCTGAACTTCTCTGGGTCTCTATTTTAAGAAGATGATATTGGCACAGGACCTGATTTGAGGCCTTCCTGGTCTTTCCTCCTGCATAGATTGCATCTGTCGCTACCAGACAGCAAAAAATTTCCTTATTTAAATGAATTACTATAATTGCCATTCTGAAATGTTAATGCTTGGTGGCATGACCTTTTCACATGCCAGAGCTGTTGATGCTTGGATATGACAATATGTCACGATGCAGCCCTTTCTGTTCAAAGGCTTCCTGAACCAAAACAAACTGATTTGAAAATTAACAGGGCTGTGGAGCTGTGAGTTAAGAGTTACAAATGGGATCTAATTAGAGGAAGAACTCTTAGAAAGGTCTTGTGAGATACATGAGGCTCTTTAGGCACTGATATGCATCAGTGATGAAATACATCTTGTTTGGATATTAGTTACCGATTAGTTTTGTCAAAGAGGAGCATTCAAAGAGAAGAAATGATGAATAATCAGAATAGAAAATTAGGATGAGTCTGATTCTGTCTTCCAGAGAATGAAAATAGATTCAGATTCATCTGGCATCTGTCCAAATACTAGCACCCACAGGAAGGCTAATTTCAGAAAGTCACTTTTTGTGGCCATCTGCTTGTTGCTTCCAAACATGGAAGCTAGCATACTAGGCCTTTGCAGCTGCAGGCCTGTGGGCCCGGTATGTGCAGGTATGTGCACTTGAACACATCTGCCCCCATCTGCAACACCTGAAATAGACCAATAAAACCTTTTATGCATTTTGTTCATCAATAAGAGACCCAATTCAAATGAGTGGCAGGCTGTTAAGGAGTCCACATTACCATCATTAGCTTGTGCCACTACCTTTCTTCCTTCCATAATCTCCCAGGACTCCCACATGTCCCTACCTTCTTCATTTGCCGCACCTCTCCACATCTCCCTCTTTTCCCCTCAATGCAACACACTGCAGTCCCCTTCCCCTCTCCCTGTCCTCTTCATCCTGCAACCTCCTGAGGATCTCACATGTTCCCTAAACCCTGCAGCTGTGTTTTCCTCCTCCAACCACATTCCCCATCCCTAATTAAATCATGTCAACCTCTCAAGTCACCTGAGTGATTTTCTCTACAGCTGCAGTCCTCCTTCCCATCAGTATCTCCTACTTCTAGTTTCTCTGGTGACAGAAGGAGCATGCACTTAGCCCACCCAGGACCTGGGGGGTGGTGTGTATCTCCCCGTGAGACACCTGAGCTCCTGTGGTGCCTGTGTCCCCAGGCGGGAGGGCTCAGCATTAGGAGCAGGTGAGCCTTGCACTGGCAGGTCTACCCTCCTCCTGCTTCTCGGGTAAGAGCACACAGCGCGCACCCACAGAAAATGGGACATTTGGATTTGGATTTAAATCCCACAGACCTCGAGAAGCCTGTCTCAGAGACTGCTTCCTCACTTTCAGGTCTCCTAAAAAGTTGTCTACCGAGAGTCCCCTGATGGGTGACAGTGCCAAACCAAACATCATGACTATCTTGCTCACTTTTTAAAAAACAGAGGCTAGTTTATGAAGCTCAGATTTTTTTCCAACAAACTTTCTTAATTAGAGCAGCATAAAAACATGTAAAGAAGATGACTTTACTCGTCAGATAGAGCTTTATCTCTGCTTATCCTTCACTTCCTCTCACATAATCTTTCACAAGGATTCCTTTTTGCCATAGCAATGACTCACAGCTAAATATTTCCCCTTACTCCAAAGCTGATTTTTTACTCTTCACAATTTGTCTTCAGTGATCCTAAACCAGAAGCTCTTCTTTTTATCTTCCTCTATGTCAAAAGATTTCTGGTAACAAAGACACATTCCCAAGGATATTTTAGGCAATGTATTTCTTCATCCTCCAACTATCTTGAACCAAATTACTGATGCAAATAACTGAGATAAATATGCTGGCTCTTTACTGACAAAATAATCTAGAAAACTGTAAATAAGCAAACCAAATCTGTACTATATATCCATGAGATATTCTCTCAGGATGTCTTAAAAAAAAAGTGAAGGCATTTAGAAATGTATCAAGATGATTCAGATGCCATATTAAGTGTGTGTATACTTTATATCTCTTCAAATATACATTATATGCACACTCATATAATGATATATAATTATATAAGGGAATTTTGGAAGGGAAGGTCATGTTGCTGTGCGTGTTCAAGGAATGGATAGCGTCATGTTCCAGGATTTTGAAGTAGGCTTCCCTATGGGACAAATTAATCCAATTCTCTCTCTCCTCTGGGGATCTCCACGTCTTTCTCTGAAGCATGCCATGTGGTGATGGACATTGTTAAAGGTCTATTGGTCAAAGTTGGACAAAATAGAAGTTAGAGTTTATAGATTATGCTGATTTCATAGAATCATAGAATAGTTTGGGTTTAAAGATCATCTAGTTCCAAGCCCACCTTCCACTAGACCAGGTTGCTCAAAGCCCCATCCAACCTGGCCTTGAACACTTCCAGGGATGGGGCATCCACAACCTCTCTGGGAAACCTGTTCCAGTGCCTCACTATGCTCATAGTAAATAATTTCTTCCTTATATCTAATCTAAATCTACCCTCTTTCAGTTTAAAGCCATTACCCCATGTTCTATCACTACAGGCCCTTGCAAAAAAGTCCCTCTCCAGCTTTCTCATAGGCTCCCATTACGTACTGGAAGGCTGCTATAAGGTCTCCCTGGAGCCTGCTCTTCTCCAGGCTGAACAACCCCAACTCTCTCAGCCTGTCTTCATAAAAGAGGTGCTCCAGCCCCTGATCATCTTCATGGCCCTCCTCTGGACTCGCTCCAACAGGTCCATGTCTTTCTTATGTTGGGGGTCCCAGAGCTGAACACAGTACCCCAGGTGGGGTCTCATGAGAGCAGAGTAGAGGGGGAGAATCACCTCCCTTCACCACTCCTGGTCACACTTCTTTTGGCGCAGCCCAGGATACAGATGGCTTTCTGGGCTGCAAGCGCACATTACCGGGTCATGTTCAGCTTCTCATCAACCAACATCCCCCATCCCCAAGTCCTTCTTCTCAGAGCTGCTCTCAATCCATTCTCTGCCCAGCCTGTATTTGTGCTTGGGATTGCCCCAACCCGTGTGCGGGACCTTGCACTTGGCTTTGTTGAACTTCATGAGTTTTGCACGGGCCCACCTCTCAAGCCTGTCAAGGTCCCTCTGGATGGCATCCCTTCCCTCCAGTGTATTGACCACATCATGCAGCTTGGTGTCATTGGCAAACATGCTGAGAGTGCACTCAATCCCACTGTCCATGTCACTGACAAAGATGTTAAACAGCACCAGTCCCAGTACTGACCCCTGATGAACACCACTCATCACTGGTCTCCACTTGGACATCGAGCCGTTGACTGCAAATCTTTGAGTGTGACCATCCAGCCAATTCTTATCCACTGAGTCATCCATCTATCAGATCCATGTCTCTCCAATTTAGAGATAAGGATGTTGTGCAGGACAGTGTCAAATGCTTTGCACAAGTCCAGGTAAATTTTCATTTGCAAGGTATGCATATCACTGCCAGCAGCATTAAATTAGATTTCTCTGTTTAAAGTTGGGCTTCCATTTGGAAAGCTGGTTTGTTTAGTCCTTTTCCCAGGTCAGCCCATTGCTTTCCCCTTTCTTTGTGGCAATCCAGTAAGGCGTAATCTCATTGCTTTATAGTATTAACAACTTCATCATTAAATTCGAAGTGTAAAATTCAGTAAGTAAGTGAGGTTACTCTTAAGAATCATGGAACTGCCTCAGACAAAACAAGAACCTTTTGTCCTACTCTTGAGGAAAACTGAACCTGGGCCTTTCCTCAGATTCAGTAAAAATTACTTAATCTGACTTTCTTTTCTCTGCTACTGCTGAGTGTTTCATCAGGAAATGAATGCAAATAAAAATGAAAACATTTAATTACCTTGACAAAGACTAGCCTCATTATCCAGAAGAAGAAGGCTATAGTAAGTTAGGTGAAGCCTGGGCAAAGTAACAGAAACTTTCGAATCCTTTTAGAATAAACCTTCACAGATTACTAGAAAACCAAAATTCACATTCATTTTTAAAATTATGTCGGGAGTGTGGGGGGGAATAACTATTTTTTCTGTCTTTTAGCTCATAGACGGAAATAGGCATATGGGAAGAAAGCATATTAAAAGGCTCCCAACCTTTTAATTTGTAATTAAACACTAAATAACCTTGTAGTATCCATAAATTATTCTAAGACTGATGGAAGATCTCAGTATGTTCAAGAACTATGGCTATCTGTAGTCTCCAAATGGTATTTTTCTAGCAACCTGGCTGTGGTGAGAAGAGAGGAATACAACACAGCCAACACCACAATCGATGGGGAGATGTCATGCGACACTGTACAATGTGTTTTGAGCTGTATTGATAATTAGATTGCTGATTATAGCCAAACATTAATGCATATTCAAGTTGCTCTTGAGGAAGAGGATGGAAAAGATGCAGCAGATAAACAAATCTAATGATATAATGATCTGGAGAAAACCCAACACAGTGAGAATTTGAGAGTGTGCTTGGTAACAGATATGTCCTGGACTCTGTCAGTGATGTGACTCCTGGCATATCATCATGTCTCACCATGTCTCCTCTTTTTCTGAAGATCTCTGCCCTGGCAGAGTGTCCTCCCACTTAATTTGGCTCCTTCACTGGAGCATGCTGGAACTGGCCATTTTGGGAAAAAGTCTGTCACCATAGTGGGATTCATCTCGCAAGCATCTATGCCAACCTAGGCATCGGAGACTTCCTCAATGGAAAGAAAGATACTTACAGAGTGCTGTTCATCTAACCAGATGAACTGTGCCCTCAAAAGCCTCTTCTTTACACCGATCATTCAGGAACCTGTAATGCCTTGATCAGTTGCAAAGATGTGCACATCAGTGCTGTAATGAGGGAAGATGAAAGCCATCTGTGTTTCTTGTACAGCTTCTAGAACAGAGGCCTATGGCCCTTTGATGCAGTTTTAACAACCGTGGGTAAAAATAATGTGAATGGGGATAGGAGTTGTGATAAGAGAAAACTATGTGAATATATATTGAAAAAATGAATTAAAATTCTAATTTAACATTTAAGCAAAATTCAGCATGTCCTCTCATGTTGGTCAGCTACAGTGAGAATGCTCTTCTGTCCATGACAAATGAGATTTTTCTACCTCAAAAACAAATTCCCACTTTCTCAATCCACTTTTGCTCAGGCAAAGAGAGCCCATGCAAATATATTACTTACATTTAAGGGAGACTAGCTCTCACACTATAATTAGTTGATATCTATTAATTTATTTTCAAATTTAGTAGACTTCCAGGAGTCAGTGAGTGCATTGCTAAAATTCTTCTCTTAACTTCAGTTTTTCCTTTCTGATAAGTGACATTTTTGCTTATTTGAGTAGCATCTCTCCAGAATTCAAATGGTGTCCTGAATCTAGCAGAGAATTTAAAATCAGTAAGACTGCTTAAATACTTCACTTGAAGCATACAGTTCCTTGGTAAAACTGTGACCTTTCCAGCAGGTGACAATAATGCTCTTAGTCCTCATCCTCAAGAGATGCCCAAGACTAGAAACCAAACTGTATGTCTCAAAGCATGAAAGAAATATGTTAACACAAATATAAGCATCCTATTTTTATGAATACAAGCTATTTTCACAAAAGTAATGGACATATAATTAATGACAACTATTTTCTACCAATATTCACTAATTTTGAAAATAAATTTAATGTTTGTTACCTACTCATGTTCATCTGCTGTGAACCTCCTCAGAGGCATGCTCTTTTAGGATAAATATGTTAAAAATTCAATTTAAAATATTTAAATATTTCATGAAAGTAAATTTTGAAGGCAATATTTTACTGTATTGCTTGGAATCAGTAAAGAATTTTTTATATAAGCAATGCAACTCTCAAATAGAAAAAATACTGGGTAATTACATAACTAATAAATATGGCATGCATTTCAAATTCAAAAAGTGTATTGAAATTAATTGCTACTGAGGTTCCACACTAGGAAAAATAATTTCAAACACGTAAACCTGAGAAATTTGAGGACAGAAGAAAAATTTGATTAATTAATATGACAGACTGAATTATTTACCAGTTTTAGTTTCAGGAGTCTACAGTCTATACAAAATAAATTCAGAAAATTTATTTATAAATATATTCTTGAAAATATTTTTAAAACAAAGCAAAACAAATCAAATTATCTCCTGCCCCCAACCTGCCCTAAAAGGAAGGCTAGTAGCTTTTTGTACGCTTCCATTAAAAACTGTTAAGATGAATGGATTTCTCGACAATAGGCAAGATCTTCATTAGCAGTTCTATTAGCAAAATAATCTTCTGACAGAACAGTATGAAAAACAGTACTGCCGTGGAAAAAGAGACTGTGGACAGCAGAAACTGCATCTTTATGTTTCTATTTAGTGAAGAGTGATGTCCATGAGAATTATGATATATAAATAACAGAGAGAAATTAAACATAGACATGACCAGTCCATGTCCCAGGTACCTAAGTTTGCATTACAAATCCAATATCAAAACAAGAGACTCAGTGGTAACTGCATTATTAGGACAGCTATACAAGGTAATCTGAAAAAAATTCTAAGAAGAAGTAAATCACTGAGTGGGAAGGAATAAGGGTTTTATACACCCTAAAATACCATTTCAGCTAGCTATTTCACTGACATAAATTAAGTTACTTTGATTATAAGTATTATTCAAACATGTGTTTTCAAGTTAGAACAGGCCTTGTTTGATGCTAAGCTTTAATAAGAATGACAATGATGTCTTGAGTACTTGGCAGCTTCACCAGTGCCTCATGATCTGATTGAATATGTCAGGGTAAAGGCTGTGAACATTTAGGGTTCATATCTTATTCACTCAGAAGTGGTTTCAGGTCACATTATAGGAAAAGAAGTTGATTTATTTTGCATGACAACTATGAATTTTAACCAAAAGACACATTAATAAAATAAAAAAGGTCTTCTCTCTCAAATCACAAAGGCAATTCTTTCCTCTTCCTGAGGTCTTTTCCTGCATTAGTTTTATGTTTGTACAGTGCAAACTGCTGTCTGCAAATGATACACATGAGACCAGCAGCTGCTTATATTTCTCAATCTTTCCTTTGACTTTGACATGGTTCTGAAATGAATGTGACTTTCTTTTGCTTTGCCATGCAGCTTCAATTCCCATTTTATCTAACTGCACTTCCTAATAAGACAGAAAGAAAATGGGAAATGATAAGCTGACAGCTTTGTTCCCTGCAGTCAGTTATAGTAAAAGCCTGTGGAAATTTGTGACAAACTATGGTAACCCACATAAGGCACTGGAAAATCAGCTTCATCAAAGGTTGGCTAATTGTCAAAACAAAAAAAGTTATCAAAGATCTACAAAAAATGACATTAACATGTATATATGATTGTGATTTATGAAGATTTAGGCATAGACCATCTTCCTCTACAGGAAATTAATGGACAATGTTAGTGTTACCATCATGGCCACTGTTGAAAAATATGGATGCCTAAAAATTAGTATTAGAAACACGTCTTCATTAAGTATAAATTTCTTGGGCCTCTTTCTATTCCAAATCAATTATGATCTTTCATCACCCTGTATGAAAGTCAGGCTGGAAAGAGCAGGAACGTTAAATAGTTAAAACTAGCAATATATAATTTTAGATAACTTCTCCAATGCTTTGATCTTAAATTGAATTCAGTCTGCCATCAAGATGGCATCAAGTTTTAATGTTAATTGAGACGGTTACTGCTGTCATAATTGTAAAGTACAGTGCTTTAATTTTTTGTGACTTACTGAATGCAAATCAGTAAAAAATAGACTGTAGAATCACATGGGAGAGTGTTTATTTTCTTACAAGTGGTTATGCTTTAAACTTTTCATTTGTGCCCTTTCATTAAAAATACCTGAACAGTCTACAAGTTTAAAGAAAAAAAAAAAGGCAGAATGTCACTGGAAAACACAAGCTTTAATCAGGATGTATTTTATGATCCAGCAGTTCCCATGGGTCTTTTAGATTTTGGAGGCTGTGAAGTGACATGTGTAAATGCCCCTCCCAGGGGAAGAGAAGCAAGCACTAATTGAGGTATTGATGGGTTTAAATGAAGCAGAAACACACTAAGAAACTCTGGCTACAACAAAAATGAGTATTGGTGAGCAGTGCATGCTGGGACATTAATGGTTTTCATTCAGTGCTCATTCATGCAAGTAAGTATACTTTTAAGCGCGGTGACTTGGGTCTATAACAGCTCAGTTCTGAGCTAAAAAGCCATGAAATACTATCTGCTGATGTATAAGAAAGAGAGCTCTGGTAGAACTAGTCTTGTCTAGCCTTTCGGAGTAAATTATGTTTTTATTTTCTAGAGAGATGCAGATAGACCAATAGCATCTGATACTCTGATGATGGGAACAGAACTCAAATATATTAAAATCAGTAAGATACAACTCTATATATTTATGTAGGCATTCTCTAGATAAGTACATTAACAGAAACAATATAAATATATATATTCTTCATATTAACACTAACAGAAAGATGTTAATGCATTGCATATATATATACAAAAGCATTCACCTGTGCATGGAGGTAAAGCACGTTCATAGAACCAGTCAATGGCATTCATCTTAACCTAACTTCAGGTGGCTAGAAATTAGTCATCCAAACCTTCAGCAAGTCAAATGAGGACTACTTCTGTAGCTTTCCTTGGGGGGGACAAAGACCTTCTGGAGGGCCATTCATCTTGCCTTAAAGACGATGAATGGCTTCTTATTGACGATAAAAGGACCTCAGGGTGAGCTGCTTAGACTTTTACAACCAACCTTTAGAATTCCAGCTTAAAGTCAGGGAAATCCAGTGCTAAAGGTGTAATCTTAAGTCTACATTCTCTTAACTAAAGAGATTTAGGATGTCAATAAATTCTACTATCTCAGGAAAGACAGGAAAGGAGATTCAACTGGGGAGAATAAGATCCTAATAAACAGCTCTGAAGACATTTATTTTAATGGACATTATTCTGGTTTCTCCAGTCAAAATTCTAATTCTGTTCCTTATCACAGAGACCATCTGGGGATAGTTTGGGAATGGTCTGACAGTCTATGGAATATTAGCTCTGCTTGTTGCTAAAAAACAACAAACTTGATTCCTGATCTATTCTTTTATTTTCCACTATGAGGTCTATTTTCTATTTTTGCTGCTCAGCATGCCACCAGTTTCTACAGGGAAAACAGGTCTCATATGTTGGTCAGTAAAAGGAGAAAGTTTCCAGAGGAGTGGGGAATCATCTTAAAGACTGTGCAGTCTAGGAAAAGCTGATAGGTAACTTTTGTGCTTACCAATGTTTTTAATACGGCTTATGGAAAGAAGGAATTACTAGTAAAGAAGAATGAAAAGGGCTTGGATAAACACAATATTTCTAAAGTAAAGATATTCAGTGTAATACTTCCATGAGTTACATTTACCCATACATAAGCAGCAGCTCTAACAGCAGAAAATCAGAAAGGAAAATTCTCACTTACTTTGATTAAATCTAAAATTACACCCCCCCTTGGGGATTTTTTTGTGCCTTTTACATTCATTGCTATCATGTCTTTGCAGTGTTTTATCAAAACTAAAGGCTCGGCCTTTCTACTGAATATTTTGGGACTATTACACTGAACAATTAATAAAGCTTCCAGACAAAAGTAATGGCTGACAATTTGGCTCCAGTGTCCAAATGCCTAAAGCCAGAGGAAGCAGACTCTAGTTTGAACCAGGGTTATAGTTATTTTGGCTTATTCAGAGTGGACAATAAGCTCATCCAGCTGTGAGCCAGAGAATAGCTGAAAAGGAGTTTTAAAGCCAAATTTTACAATACTGTTACTGATGTTGACAGTGTCCTGCTATATAACCTGGGTCTTCCTATATAACTGAGGTCAAGGGCGGTGTGTGTGTGTTTGTGCTTGCATGCGTGCATATGCACATGTTTGTGAGTAAGAGAGGAAAAAAAAAAAAAAGTGTTTTCCATAGAGTCAAATAAGGAGAATTATTTCATTACTGGGAAAAGAAGCCAAAGCAACCCTCATTGCCTTCTTCCCTTGACCTTCAGCTGTCCTGTGGATTTCTCTGTTCAATACACTCTTAAAAAAATGTTTCTATTTCTCTGGAGACCATTTTTACCCATCAGCCAAGGAAAGGCATTGTAAATACTAGTGTTTCAGGAGTAAATTATAGCCATCCATCTCATGAACAAAGCACATGGCACAGGGCTGCAGGTCACTTTCCCCCACAGTACCTTCCCACAGCAGGAACAGTATAAGGAGTTCAAAGGACTTGGTTTATTTTTTTCCTTTAAATTGAAATTGTGTTTCAAAGGAATAGGAACTCCCATTCTGTCTCCCATATACAGAATGAACACCCAAAAGCAGAGGGCAAAATGCCAGTGCTGGTAATGCAACCACCAGCAAAGTAAGAAGAAAGTCATGCTTCTAAGCATGGTTTGACATATTGTATATGATGGATGTTGAATATGATAAATGAAGCAGCTAGTTACAGGGACAATATGAATATACTTCTTTGATATTTTTTTTTTAACCAGGTTGTCAAATGTTTCTTTTTTAAATTACATCCTTGAAAAACACATACACAAAATCTGTACTTAGATCTAAACTTGTTACCTAAATTATTAAATTATCATCATACAAAGAGTTTGGCTTTAGGAAATCCAGGAGTTTCAAGTGCTGATTTGGTGATTCTCTGGTTTGATTTTATTTTTTAAAATTATATCCCATTATAAAAGGAATCATCACTTACAATGGAATAGTGTGGGTTTATGCACTATATAACAACCTTATGTTCAGGTTTTATTGGGGTGGTCTTGCTCTTTCTATGATGCATTTTAGAGTTTCTTATAAGTTGGTAGGAAGATTTTCAGAACCATTCCTCTTGGGACTTTGGAATGTCGTTTTTTGTCAGAGAAGAGTTTATTTCTTCGACCCAAAATTTTTATGAGAATGTGGTCTCTTTGATGAAAGGGATTGCTGAAAAGGGTTTATTAGCTCAGCATTCAATTAATGGTCAAAAGATAAGAAAAAGAGACTACAAACACTCAGAGTAAGCAATATAGTCAATGATCACTGCCTATTTGAGGACATAACCTTGAACCTAAATGCGTCAGCCTCAGCCTCTCCCTCCCCATTTTCTGTTTTTCTAGCATGGCAGATATTTCGCTATATACATATATATACACAGGCTTGGGTAAGGTCAACAACACAAAAAGTAAAATAAGACAGACTAAAACTTAGTTCATTGTCTTCAATTACTTCAATTAATATTTGATTTTATTTGCAAAATGAAGTATATATACTATTACTATAGTAGTGCCTAACCACTATTCCTTAGGATACACTTCACTTTTTACAACTTTTTACACAGAAAGAAAGGGTTTGCTGGTCCCTGGTTATAGTACAGCACTGCCCAGTAGACTGGATGGGTAGCTCAGGCTTGGAGAGGAGTGATCAGGGCTTTCATGTTCCCAGCTGTGAAACAAGGATGCCCAACATTTCCTTGGCTCCAAAACAGGTAATCTGAAAATGGTGAAAACCTTGCCTGAAATAGGGGTCTCAGGATTTCCCAGCCCTCTGTGATGAAGCCGAGGACCCCGAGTGTGCCTGTGATTTGACACCACAGGTGGTGGAGCTCTGAGCTCCACAGCTCCTGGTTTAGCTTTTACTACCATCTTCCTGAGACATCCGGGAGGATTTGCAGTCAGCCATGCTTGGTCTGGTCTCTCAGAAACTGGTTCCTGGGCAATAATTTATGTGTGAAATCTACTGGTGGGGAGCCAATGGATGGAAGTTTCAAAATATTTCTAAGCATTTCTTTTTATCTAACATTTCATTTTTCTGTCCACAAAAACATTGGGAATTATACAGAGAAATGAAATAATTTTCAGCAAGCCATCATTCATAACTAACATTTCCCTATGACATGGAACTCTTCTGTTTATTTTATTCATAAACAAACGCGGAAGCCATCAGCTGCTGTGCAAGCTTCTCTTCTTGTTAATCTGTCTGTTATGAAACTGGATTCAGAGCACCAAACACTTTTTGGACAGTAATGCTACCTCATTCACCATAAATCCAGACAGATTTCAAATACTGTCTAAGAGGCAAAAGACACTGCTTTCCATTATCAGCTTCACAGGCTCTTCAATTCTTTGCATGACCTGACTAATTAGACACATTGCCAATGGCTTAACCAATTAGATAAATCTTTTTTTTTCTTTTTTAAATTGTAGAAACCCTTTATTAAGAAATAGTTAGAGCTACTTATCTTATAAAGACTATGATATAAGCACAGAAATGGTATAGTTTGTTTTAAAACTCGGTGCTGCTGCTTCACCCCATCCAGGAGCTTTCACCAAATGAGATCTCCTAGTTAAAGGTGATATAAAACACTGAAAGCAGGAGAAGAAAAAAAAAGTATATTACAGTTCTGAACTTGTCCAAAAATCAGACTAACATGCTTACAAATATCTTCAAAATGCAAATTCTGACAGAAAAGGAAAAAAAATTATGAAAATGTATGAAAATTCTCAAAACTGACTCTTTTTTTTCAGCCAAACTATACGAGTACAAATGCTTAAATTCATGAAGCTAAAATCACTCTAAGGGACATGGATTTCTTGGTGGTCACCTGGGAATGCATTCCTGACTCTTTAATTCTATGAGGAACTGAAAGAATAGTTTTGCCAAGTAAAATACAATGCACAAGTTTGCGGTATTATTGAATCAGAGGTAAAATATCTCTTATTTACCATGAAGTAAAGTTATCACTAATTTCTAATCAGCTTCTTGTTTAATGAATTTCCCCATGGAAGAATGCTTCCAGGTTTCTTGCTAAAAACACTGCAAGATTGATGGGCAGGACACAATCTAGTGTTGTATACCCATGCTACTTCTCCTCTGCAAATAACTACTTGAACTCAGCTTTTTTTGGTAGTGGCTTTTAATGAAAAATTTATCATATTACCTAAAATCCTGTGAAAAACATCCCGAGTTTTTATCTTGAGAAACTCTTGCACTTCTGCTCTCTGTTAACTGATGGAAAATCTGCCCGTTCTTTGAAATTTGGCATGAAAAATCCTTTGTTGGTAAAGTACTACACCTTTGTCCCATAGTATTTCACTGAGAATTCACAGCTGAAAGATGCTGAAAAATGACATGACTTTTTCACTTTTCCTTCTAGTAAGATAAATTAAAGTAATAACAATATCAGCATGATGCCAAACTAATAACTGAATATGAATGTTCTAAAAAGGTAGGTACTGCCACTGTCAAAGCAGCTGCAACTACAACTTTAAACTGGACAAAACCACCAGAGTGCCACATCATCTTAACTACTTATGCAAAGAAAAGGGTGATAAAAGCAGATTGCTTCTCCACCCCAATTAATTTTTTCTTTCTTTTCCCTCTAGTAAGTGGGTCATTGATCACATTGGACACCTTCAGGACATCTTGTGAACAATATTTTTTTTCCCTCAATTCCTAGGAAAGAAAATGGGGGACTATTCAACCAGGATGTTTTGTCCAATTCTCCAGATCCAGCAGTTGGCTCAAAGAGTGCATTCCATCTTCCATTGTTATTGAAACCTGCAACTTGAATGACAGAAATCTACTCTCAAGACGTAAGTATTCAGACTCTACTGGTGGCAGACCTTAAAAATATGTAAGAATTAAAATATATACAGAACTGTAAGATATCTTCTCTGGATTCATCTTACATGGATTAAGAAAGAAACTTATTTTAAATGGTAAATTCAAGCACCCAAATTTCAGTAAACAAAATAACTGAAACTTCCCAACAGTCTCCTGTTTTGTTGTGATCATGTTTGATGATACGTTCTTTAATTACACAAACATTGTTTTCTGACAAGGTAAGGCCTCCTTTAGTACTGGGGGTACACAGTGCTCAGGGTTATGCAGTTAGTGAATGATGCTGCTTCTCCTATTTCTGCCTTATTTTTGATTGTGCAGTTGGTTAGAAAATAGGAAATGAAAAGAAGCAAGAAAGAAGACTGGTCTTTTGGCTAGGCTTGCTGAATGCCACGTGCGATACTTTCATTTTACTTTATTTTCTGTGGCAAAATTAAGGTTTCCTGGAAGGTTACTTCTGACCTTCTTTGACAGACATTATGTTCTTTCCTTTATTTCTAGTTGTTCAAGTTGTTTTGCAAAATTGCTGAACATCCCTGAATGCAATTGAAGTCTTCCTAAAAATATACCCTGATTATCTAGACAATGAATTATTTCTACAGATAATATGTGGCATGTGTTTGCTGTCTTTTGAGGTAGTTACACAGCTAGAAAAGAACAGATCCAAACTCGTGTTTCACAAAGGTTTTCCAAGGATAACTTGGAAACTTCTTAAAGTTGTGTGGTTCCTGAAATGTTCCTGTATTTATGTTGTGTACTTGACTCAGTTATGTATGAGCGGCATCAACCAAGAGACAGAGTGCCCAGATCTAGTCTTACAATGAACAGCTCATTAAGAAGCTGAACTCTAGAGAACTGTGAGAAAAAGTTATAAATGCAATCATATCTGCAGCACCGAAGAAAGGAGAAGCCTTCTCAGCCCTGTGTCAGCTAAACACATCTTTAATACTGCTGCTAGCACATAATAATCCTTTGATTTTCTTTCCAAAAGCTTGCAAAGTTTCTGGCAGCTCCAGTAACTCTTCCAGTCTCTCATAAATCTCACTAGTCTCTTACACCTCTCTCTCCAGAGCTCACGTTCCTTGCCTCAGATTTTGCCAGAATAAATCCCTGTAATGTCACACAGTTTCCACCCACCCTGCCCCTAAGTCTACCCTCCTGCATGAGCAGGCCCCTGTTGTGTTTTTTAATTAGATTATGTCCTTTACAGAGAATGGGACTTTGAGGCAAGGAGGTGAAAAAAGGGTCACTGGTAATTTATTGCATGTATCAGGGCTGAGCTAGCTGGTAACTGCAAGACTGTAAACCTGAATAATTAGTTTTGCAGGGAACATTGGAAGATTTGGTACTCCAATTCAGGTGAAAACAGAAAGGAATCTAAATCATTATCTTAATCTTATTGAAACCTCTCAGGAAGTGTAAAAACAGGTCATCTGTCAAGAATTCCCATCTCATTATTACTGGTAAGGAAAGATATAATTCAAGAGCAGCCTCTGAGATGGTTTTCTCTTTTGGGATCACCTAGAACCACAGAGTACAAAATTGTAAACTAAGATGTTGCTTTAGAGGCTAGTCTTTCAACTTTAAATTTTCTAAAATATTTGCATGTCAGCTATCTTCAACTTACTTCAGGGAGGCT
The DNA here is from genome assembly GCA_013401275.1 of Pandion haliaetus. Classification (NCBI taxonomy): domain Eukaryota; kingdom Metazoa; phylum Chordata; class Aves; order Accipitriformes; family Pandionidae; genus Pandion; species Pandion haliaetus. Next base: position 191,139 of record VYZV01003863.1, on the reverse strand, counting down.
GGTTGGCTCGTATGTATTTTTCATATAAAGTAGCATCAGCATCAGGAACACACACTTCTTGAAATTCAATGGTTAGGGAAAGAGGACGGAGAAGCAAAGTTTGGGTAGCACCCTCTGTCTACATTGTTACTAATGGATAATTACTGTGTAACTAAAGCAGTAGTATTGTTATGATCAGAGCATCCAAATACACAGTCTTGTGGATTAAAAAAAGCACAGGTCTGGAAGATGATGATATTGACAGCTCTTCTAGGGAGCTGTTTGTCACCAGGTTCCACATAACCCTACTGAGGAGGCAGCATTAGAGGAAGAAAGCTCCTGGCAGCCCCGTAACAAGCACCCTTTGCAGCCCCAGGGAAAATCGTTCAACCTTTCTCTGTCTGGCAAACCCATACCTCTTGGCAATTTTGCACAGCTTACTTCCAGAAGGAGACTAATCACATTTCTCAGTTCAGTAAAAGAAAAACAGGAAAACAAAAAATATATAGCTCAATAACTTGTCACTTTCATGGTTTGGAAGGAAAGCTTTAAAAGATGGTAACACTGCCAAAATCCATAGATAACAAAAAGAAGGAGTTCAGTCTTTCTTACTGAACTGGGCTGCACAGAGGCAAAGCCAGGAAGGGTTTAATAGTTAAGTGTTATGGGAAACCCGCTGGCCCTACTGCCTCGGATAACGGGAGCAGCTCTGTTCCTGTGACTGTCCACAGCAAAACCCACAGGCTGACCATGGGCTTGAAATTGTTGTTATTGCAGCAGGGGTGCAAGTGAGATCACTCAAACTTCTAGAGCTCAATAGGCCACCTGGGTGAAATCCTGGTCCTGTAGAAGTCCAGAGGAGCTTCGTCACTGACTTTTGCTTGACCAGGATTTCATTTGCTAAAATAAGAGTTACACTGGCAGCTCTCCTACAGACTTACTATCCAGTCCTCATACAAACTGAAAGGGAGGTGCTAAAACAGAGCTAAGCCATAGAATATTTAAAAAATTAATTCCTTTCTGTTTATGTTTAACAAAAACAAGAAAAAATTACCCAAGTTCCTTAATGTTGCCTATTATTATGCATATCCTCAATTCATGACTAATGCATTTTAATTCGGTCACACGGTATGCTTTAAACAATTCAGTGCTGCATTATGTGCTGCACTTGAGATGTTCAAGATCTTAATTGTTTGTTCTCTTCAGTATCCCTCACCCAAGAAACTAATGAAAAATTCAGTCATGATGGTGTTGTTTATGACATACATAGCTGTGACACATGATAATTTCACAATCATTTCAAGACACCATGTGGTTTCTTTTGATATTTTGTGACAGGCTGTGTTATCAAGCACAATTGTTTGCACAGGAAACAACTGTAACACGTGGTCCATGGGACATTATGTTATCTCCTGATAATGATGTCATTAACATGTGTATACTATAATTAATGACTACAAGAGCGATTCATTTGAGTAAGGCTTATGAATCCATTTCATCTAAAAAGGGAAAGAAAACCTATAATCATTTGGGCTCAGATCCTGAAAGCTACTTACTTGCAACCTGCTGCAGCTACACTGGGTGACCCATTAATTGAGGCATATTAACCAAGAAGCATTTATTTCTCAGTTATATTACAGAAGCTTGGATTAGAATCATTATCATAATGATTGTTCTCATAGAGATCAACGAGAGAAACAGGAACCTAGCAGTGCTCCAACACCCTTTGTCACCCTATCTCCTACCAACAGTAGCCAGGAAACAATTACAGTTCATCAGTCTGCACAGCTAACATAATGAAGCTGAAGACATGTAGATAGCAAACCCACTGCAGTTAATGCCATCCCTTCGTTCTGCTGTAAGCCGTAGGACAGAAAAACACACTTCTTACATCCTTGTCTGCATGCCACATAGAAAGCAAACTGTCTTAAAGGCAGTTCAGACGCGTGAAGCTTTCTTATATAAGCTTAATATTTTCTATCCCTCACTGTTATAATGGGCATCTTCTTGACCACGTAAAATATAATCTATTTTTGCCATCATATTTTTGCCAATATATTTGACGGTTTGATGTCCTGATGTTAGTAATACCATGGTTTTAGAATAATGTCTGTTGTGCTTTCACTACAAACTCAATTCTGCTTTTCACTGCTTGTAGCTTCCTAAAAAAAGAGATATATATAGACTCCCAACATTTTTTTTCAAGCCTGATAATCCACTCTTCTCCCTTAAGGCTAGCAAAATCCCACAGAGACTTTGGTTTATTTGGATTTTCAGAACACTGTGTTTGGGCACACAAAATATTTTCATGAAGATATTTGCACACAGAAACAGCTGCACAAAAATAGCTGGGAGTGAACAAAATTTCCAACCTGCCACAGATATAGTCCTCAGGAAACCTGCCTACGATGTGTCTAAAGAGATTAGAATGAGACTGGATCCCTGTGAAGATGTTTGAAAATAGACTGCTCGCAGAAGCTACAACCGATGAAGGCTGGATCACGCTGAATCCTTCAGATAGATTAAAACAGGACAGGAGGGAGGCAGGGAACCGTGACCAGACCTGCTCCTCCCAGCAATCCCCAAAGCACAAATTTTGAACAGGGTTCAAAGATGCACGAAGCACTAGTCAGGCTGTTCCAGAATAGGGGCAGTGGGATATGTTCCTGCAAAACAAAATCAAGAAAAAGGTTTCTTTGAGAGAAACCACTGACTTCTGTTGGTTCCTTCTCTCTTCCTGTGGCACTAGAGGAGACCAGTTTGGGAGACCCAAGCATACCTGTCCTGTCCAACTGCTTCATAACTTTACAAGGTCAATCTCTTTGACTTTTCTGTTGCCTCCTACATATTGTTTCTATAGAGTGAGCATACGGATTATATAAGTATATTGTATAGATAATTATTTATATGCATCATTAACTTTGCTCTGAGGCTTGAAACACTAAATATGTATGTATGTAGTAGCCCTTCTTACTCTGTAACTCCAGAATAATCATCAGTGTATCTACTTCAGTGTGCATTTTACTTTTTTACATTAAAGTGAATAAAATAATAACATTTGTTTTCATGATGTAAGCTACAAAATATTTAAAAAGTCAAGAAATGCAAAATCAGAATTTCTGGAACAGTATATTAGAGCACTATTAGCATCAGTTGATGTGAGAGACATAATAAAGGAGTTAACATTCAGAAGTAATTTTCTCTACCTCATAAAGATGTTATATCTGTAGTTGTAGATGTATGTTCCATACCTGTACTGCTGTCTTTCAAAAATGTTGTGATATTAAAAATAACCAAAGTTTGACTGTTCCTCCTAAACAAAGCTCCTGATTCAGAACCAAGTGTGTTTTTTCCTCCATGCAAATCATAAGAATTGGAAAGTTCTCAGTCTTGGTCAATAGGAATTTTTTATGAGTCAAAGTCTACAATTAATTTATTATTCATTTAACCTTTTAATCACAGTATTTTTTATAAATATGGATTGTAACATCCTTTATCACAACACATTAAAAGAAAATGCTTCTAAAAGGAGAAATAAAATCTGTATACCCATACAAAATTAGTGGAGCTATAGAAGCAATCAAGGAATACATATTAAGTATTTCTATAGCAAGTAGATCACAGACTTAATCTGGAAAAGCAAAAACAAATGACAAATTTTCACCTAGACTAAACAAGGATGCCAGAGTTTACTGTAAATTTAGAACTCTGACTTGACTCAACGGTTTGAGGTAAACATGTTGATAAAAGATTATTCCCAGAAGATAAGATCTATACCTTTTAAATGCTACACGGATTGGCTTAGCATTTAATACTGAACAAAATTTAGCTGGAAAATATATTTTTCCTGAAAATACTCAATGGAAACAATATGTCAAGGGGTGCTGTGAAGATACTTTTGTATTAATTACTCATATTTGTGTATGTGCATGCATATCTATATTGTGCAGGGAGAATGCATGCATATATATCACTACAAGAGACATCTGCACTTAAAAATGAGTTCATTCTCATACTTTGAGTAATCACGTTGGCCTTTTCCATGAAAAGTCCTCTGTGCATTTAGAAATGTGGATTATTTTTTTTTCTCCCTTGGCCTCCACAGGGACATAAAAGTGGGTTTCCAGTGGGAAGGGAAGGGAAAGGTAAAAGACCTTTAAAGGAGTTGTATGAATAAATCAGATGTAAAGCAAACAGGCAATTTTTTTTTCTGGGAAAACGTCGCATGGTACACACAGAGCATGCCAGACTTAAAAACCATTACATGACTTGCACAAAGGCTCTGAAAAGTCCTCACTCTCACTATCTTGCTGAAACATAAAATGATGCAAATTAAATGGATACAGAGTCCATATCTTAAAGTTCTTTGGAGTACAAGAATTAAAGAAGCAACCCCCTCCCGATAATTATCTCGACAATGACAATTACACCTGCCTAGGTATCCAATGGTATCTGGGGACACCCCACCACTACCTTTGTGGGGAGAGACAAAAAAGAGCACAGATACCCCCTGACTTGAACCAGTTAGATGGTTTCTAACACTTGATATAGTATGACTCTCCCTTTTCTGTTTTCTGGGCATGAAAGTAAGTTACTCTGGTGTAAGAGTATAACTCCTTGAGGTCAGTCGCATTTCAGCATGTATGTAACGTTCCCTGGGTTAGCTTACATCACACTGCATGAGAAACAGGTTAATACACTGGTAAGTCAAGCTGTCTTGGTATAAGCAAGCTGGAAGTACATATACCTCCTAACTCCTGTGTGCTCCAGGCAAAAGTATCCCTGGATGGCCGCAAGTTAAATCCTTGGTGCTTTCAAGCTCCTATATTTCACACATACAGCTTGCTCATTCAAATGCAGGACCTGAAACAAAATTTGTTTCAGGTTTATGTTTTGGGTTTCATCTGTCCATTCATGTGTCCCCTGATTTTGAAAGTAATTTTAACTAAGCTGCAAAAAGTTTACTCTTGCTCCAGAAAAAATGCCCATGTGAGATATTTATAGTAATACAGCTAAGTACTGTTACTATTAGAATATGTTAAGACTAATCAGCAAAAGCAGAAATAATCTTGAATAGGGACAAGATCTAAGGAACTTACTGGGAATTGCAGAAAACAGCATGCATATCTATTGGTATATGCATATAAGCACAGAAATACACAGTTTAATTGTAGCATCCAAAGAACTTGCTGTGTATCGGCAAAGCCATGGTAACTGCCCAGGTCCACATGCCTACCCCAGAACAAATGGGAGGAAATTCAACCTCTTTAACTGTCAAGAAATTACTTTGCATATCGCCCGTGCTAGGCAGACACATGGACACCCACCACAGCTCAACAGATGCCAAGCCACTGGCTCATCCATGCTCACTGGATTGTACATTTGAGCCCACTCTTCCAGAAGGGAGTCTGATTTATTCTGCTACTGTGCCTTAACAGGTGAAATAACTAGATAGCAATGCTTAAAAGCTGTCACAGCCAAGGAAGAAGCCCTAGTCATCCTAGCCAAGCTAAATAGTGGGTAGTGGCAGCCTTAGTCCTTCTGGCTAGGTCGTTCTCTCTCAGTTTTTGAATACCTCTTTAAGTGTTTTGGAAGGTCTACCGATTTCACACTGAAAGGCTTAAGACCAAAAAGGGAGAGTGTTAGCACCTCTGTGCAATGAGTTATTCTGCTGGGAATGCTGAAACAAAGTAGATCCAGAAAGGCAAGGGTCACTATAAACAATCAAAACTCAGAAGTCCTGGTTCACATCTATCTCTCCACTGATGAGTTCCCTGAAATATGTCTTGGAACAGACAGATGTTACATGGAGTCAGCAAAATTCCTGAGGGCACTCAGGATTGCTATGCACTCCTGTAATGGTCTTCCTCACCATTTAGGTGCATGCTCATTTTCTTTAAAAGCTAGCCACTTCATTTAACTATTATTTAAATCTTAGAGATGGGCATTTAGCAAATGGTAATTGGATTTTCAACAACAATATGCAACCACTTATGAAAAGTCTGTTCTTCCTTATTTCAGCTTGGCAAGTCACCACTTAAAAATCTGATAGCAGGAGATTTTCCTTGCTGAAAGTCGGGGTTTATGGCTCTAAGTGCATGGCAAAGAGCCAAGTGGTACCAGTTGTAAATGCAACAGTTATGCTGCATTGCAAAGTAAGACAAAAATAGAGGAGAACTGCTTTCTTATGGAGCACTTACAGTAATAGGCACTCATTTTAAAAGCCAGTTTTGAGATAAGACCACAAAAGCAAAATCCTGCTGCACTATTGTGTATGTACATGTGTGCAATTACCAAAATCAATGAGTAGTAATTAAAAGTCAGGAAAAAATAACCCTCTAACAGATGCTCTTTCTACTGCTCTGAAGATTTGCAAAAAAATGTACTTATGCAATAGCTCTGTTGAAGTATTCTTTTTTCTGTCTATTTCTCTCTCATTTTGTGGTCACAAGTTTATATCATCTAACTTTCGGAAAATACATTCAATCCTTTGAAAACCTTTGTCCTTTGTGAAGAAAGAGATGGGAGTAAGAGAACAGGATTGTTTCTCAGGTACTTATCTCTCAATGTGACACATCAATTAGTAGAAAAATGTTCCTGTTGGATCACTGATGATATGATTTAGGTGTTTATTTTAACTAATACAAGAAAAGTTCAGAATGGGGAAACGGAATAGAAAAATGTTCCTGTTGGATCACTGATGATATGATTTAGGTGTTTATTTTAACTAATACAAGAAAAGTTCAGAATGGGGAAACGGAACTGGGAGAACTTGCGGTGCTGACTGAAAGCCAGACTGCTGACATCAATTGCTGCTTTAGTATTAATTTCCAAAGACTTGCAACATTTGCTGGTGCTTGATTACATATACTTACAGAGCATGGCATAAAATATATATGCACAGACTTTTTCTTAAAAGTTTAAGCCAAATTTTAAACCACCAACAACATAACCACAACTCCAAACCAACTCCTAGCAACATGTTTAAATTCCTAAATAGCTATCTGCTTTCCTAAGCACCCTTCAACATGTCACTAACTACATGAAAGACAATTGTATACACACTATTTTTATAAATCAGAGTTCTGCTTTAAGAATGAAGAAGTGGCTTTAGATTTAGGATGTATTTTTTGGAGAATGTATCTTCAGGGATTAAATTTAATGCAAAAACATTAACAGGAATGTCACAAACAAGAATCGTGTTTAATGAAGGCAGGATTCCCATCATAGCTCTAAATTTTTTTTCTGCTAAAAACCTGGATGTGTCATTTCTTTTTGCTGCAAAGATTTGAAATCAGTCACATTCATTGGATCATCCAAAGATCAATCATTTCATGTGTCTCTCTGAAAGCTGCATTATGGCTAAGTAAAGAGCATAAGAAGTACATTCAGGAAAACTTTATACTATCTGACCACATCTGGATGGCTTTTATTTTTTTTTGCATTCTTTCTTTTATATGAGCATCAAACAACATGTTTATGTGAGTGCGCACATGTTCATGCACACGGGCACACAGAGATATTGGTAATTGACGTCATAACTTACCTAGATCAAAGAGAGAAAGAGATCCTGCTGGACTTTTACAGCATAATGGCATCACATGATATTTTGCAAAATGAAGTACAGAAACAGCAGAAGTTTCAATCATAAAAGCAGGGAGTTTAAACAACATCCTGCCAATACCTGCCCACACTGGGCTGCTTCCTCGGTCGCCTGAGAACACAGCAGCTTGCACAAGGGAATATGCCAGGGTGCAGACTCACAGCTACCACAACTAAAACAATTTCACAATAGCAATCACATACTTGTACCTGCACAGATGGCTCTGTTCTAATATTTTGATAAATGCATACAGTAGGAAACTTCATAAACATCTAAATTCTTAATGGATGCTGTTGCTTACTCTTTTGCAAAGTCAGCAGGAGGGTTTGCACATTTCTAAATAAGGTAACAATTTTAATGGAAAATACTGTTCCACAAGTCAAGAACTGTAGTTGGAACTATAGCATTTATTCCCTCCCTGAAGAATCATTTCTCTTTTCTGAATTTGGCCATGCGTTCACAGACATTCATAGTTACATGACACTGCTTTCCCAGAGGCTACCAGGAATCTGGCAGGTGGAAGCTAAGCACTGCATAAACGATGATAGAGAAGGTAAAATTAATGTCATAAAGTTGTACATACTGCCCAGACAACACAGTTCCTACATAATCAAATATTCTACCTCAGTAGGGAAAAGAAAGCAGAAAGTAAATGTAAGACTAATTATTCTGTGGCCTGATGGAGACAGTTAAAAAAAAAAAAAAGCATTAGTTTAGATTAATCATAAGTAATTAGGCCAACAGTAAGAGCTCATTCTTTCATTATCTCCTGGTTTGACAGACCAAATCGATTCATTCCTTAACCCTGCAGGATCCTAATAAGATTTATCTAAAAATGGAACCATGCTTCTCTAGTTATATATATGGTCAAGATACTCAGAAATCAATTGTTGTGGCCATAAGTGGACACTTTCTTTTTTTCCCAAGAAACATAAAAATGACAGATTAAGATATGTTCAAGCATCACATACCAAACAAGTATCTGAATGAACAACATGGATGGGAGCTCACACGCTGATGCAGAGGTTGAATCTTAATGCTAAGGGTGAAGGAAACCGGTTTCCCACAAAGCAAATACATCTATATTGCTGAAAGTAAATCTGCATTTACAAATCCTTTCTTCTGATTATACCTGACAAGCACAGCAGGAAGGGGTGGGTATAGGAAGCAATGCCTTAAATTCTTCTGTATACAGCATCTTCAGCTTGTAGACAGATCTTCTTACCTTGCATTTTCTCTTCCTTTTGTATGCCTCCTAGTTGTAAATTTAATTTTTGTCTTTATGGTGATTATCACAGAATCTATACACAGTATTTATACTGAGTAACATTGTAGAATTTTCACAGAGGGATATGAACAAAGCTACTATGCAATTCTTGAAAAACTTTTAAAGAGACAAAGAAAGTAATAAAAAAATGACTCTTTATATTTGAAGGTAAAATTTCTTGCTTTAAAAAAAGCTTAAACTGGCACTGATGGAAGCAGTTGTACAAGACTATCTTAGGCTAATAATGACATTTGATATTATATATAAAAAGAAATAAACTTTTATCCAAAGCATAAAATATTTGCATATAAACCACCTTTTTTACATTTTTCTTTTACTACAGGAGAATCATACAGAAAAATGTATGTAGCTGATTTGGCATCTGTGTCACTTGATACTCAAATGTAGTATATATCCTACATATTTTTTAAGATATTGTGAAATATATTTTTTATTGTCTCTTTCTTTCCTTTCTTATGCAAAGTTTAGGTTTTTACATCACATTAAAGATAGGGATAAACAACCAGCCATAATAAGTAAATAAAATGAAAAATTATAAAGAATCAGCATGCAGGTCTTATGACAGCATTCAAGAATAAAAAACAGTGAATAACTTTTTGAAACATAGGTCTTTTGCTGAAAAAGATTGTGATTAGGTCATTCAAAGTGCAGAAGAACCCCTGATATGTAAGAAGAAATACTGTAATTTAAGACTTTGTCCACTATTATTGCTGTTCAGATAGCATTCTGCAAATCCTAAACTCACATGAGAATAATAATGGGGAGCTCTGAAATGGATAGGTAGAAGAATGAATGTGGGATGGAAAAGGATTTTAAAAAAAGGAGGAAGTGATGGCAGAGATGTGAGGTTTGCAGAATGGTGACAGCGAGGAAGAGGAAGAAGCACCAGTGGTTGTGAAGGGAAAATGATATGAGACATGAGAATACTGTCTGTCCTCTTTCAGCCTGAGGCTTCATCCTGCTGGAACCTGGTTACTTTGTAAATGAGATGTACCTTAAAGATGGCATGACTAGACACAGAGAAAAGAGTTGAGAGGACAGGAAAAAGAAAAGGGAAAAACACGGTACTTTAACAGCTAGCTTTTCTGAAGTGGAAATAGTCATATGTACTACACACACATAGTAAATTAATTTACATCCCACTATTGGTTTACAATGCTCTCTTGATTCAAGTTTATTTATCCTTTGTTAGCGAGATGTAGGCCCAACTCTTGATGACATTGCAAGTATAAAAATTAACAACAATAGATCATGCATGAACTTCCTCTACTAGAAGCCAACATTAAACCCAGCAAACACACTGCATACAGCCCTCACCCCACAAATGAAATTAATATATTCACAGCAGCATCTATATTTTAAAACGATACTCAGGAAAATTATTTGGCTTAATAAATCAGAAGCATGAAAATCCAGGGAATTATATACGCTATAAGCATTAAATGCCCCTTAAGTTAAATATTCAAGCAAAATGAGACTGTGTACCTATATACACGTTGCATTTGAAATCAGTTTGACTCTAGATAAACCAGTAAACATCACTACTGAATTATCGGCATGGTTAGCCTTTTAGTCATTAGTCCTCTACCACATGGATTAAAGTGAAAAAAGAAATAACCTATCAGAACACCGTTCTAACACTATCTGTATTAAGACACGCTTTTGTGTAGCTGACTGAGATTTAGAACTGCTTTTTTAAGAAAATATCAGAAAAAAAAAATTAAAGAATGTTTTTGTATGAGTGGTGTGTTCTGATGAGAATTTCTGAGATAAATATTCAAATTTAATTACCGTGTGTACTCATTTCTCTCCCCATCTTCCAGTTGATATGGTATCATATGATAGATGTCACCACAGCCTCTAAATGCCATCACATCGAGCTCCAACTATTTAGTGCTCCACTGCTGTGCTTCTGAATACGATGCCCTGAGTGTGCCGTACAAAGCTGTTCCACCCGAAGGAGCCAGCTGAGCTGCTGCAAGTTGAGCCAGTGACTCGCACCCTCAGGTGGTCTCTGCCCACTCTCCCGAACAAGGCTTAGAGGCAGCGTAGAGCTCAGATGGGGCACAGTGGCAGAGCCAGGAGCAGGAGCAGGGCACTCAACCTTTTTGCAGCCAGAGGTGGAAAGGAAGATAACAACGAACATCAGAGATGTGAGGATGTTACACCTGTCCTATCAAACTAGGAGGAGGAGTAAAGTTTACTAAACTAAACCTGGTAGATGAGTAATGAGTAACTCCAAGATGAGTAATCCTGAAATTCTGGCTGTCAAGTGTCCTATGCTTACTGCCATATACTTTTCTTAAAAGGTTATTGAGACATATTGTGTTCCAGAAGGGTATTCCTTCACATTTCACATGAAGGCAAGCCTAAATCTGAATAGTTATGGTTTAATTTCTCTTTCAAGAAAACGACCTTCCAAATTATCAGCAAGAGTAATTTCCAGAATATTTCCTCCCAGATAAGAACCTTTCAGGATTACCATTTATTATATTCTAACACAGCAGGGTTTGCAGTATTGTGCCAAATACAATATACTGACATTTGTGAGCTCACTTTCTTGATGAAGGTTATTATGAATGGGTTATCTATCTAGCTTGTATCAATCACTGCACCACCACCATCGCAACTGGAGGAGGAGAGCAGGGCAGACATTATTTTCAAGTCTTGTTTCAGCAGTATTCAGACAGAAGCTGTAATCCTTGATCTGAAGCGATCTCTGTTTTTCAGAGTCTACTAACCACAGCTGGCCAAACCTGGACACAGAGTACATTACAATCTGAGAGCCATGTAAACCCTTCTCTGAATAAACTAGTAATTTAACAGGACACAAGAGGTATTAAGATTGAGAAAGGAGGACACACTGTTAAAATATCTGTGGTTTGCCTGTGTTTAAGTATTACTAATGTGTTCAGTAAAGGGAGAGAATAAAACAGCAGCTAGAGTACATACCTTGTGAATCCTATCCCTTACGAGGCTTTCTAAGGAAAGTGAAGATGTGAAGGTATTCAGAAGATTAAATCATCACAAATTTGTTAAACTGGTCATTTTTCAGGAAAGCCTCAGTATTCTGTATCCACTATGAAAATTTCAACAGAAAGAAAACTTCTGAAAATAAACCTCACCATGCTTCCTTTTGAATGTTGCTATTTGGGCAACATAAAGCTGAGAGAGACAACTATTCTGAAAAAAACAGTAAATACAATACTGTTGATACAAATGGAAAAGACACAGCAGAGTCTATGTGCACTTTCTAGCTAGCTAGCTGGAGAGAAATCTGTTTCACCTTCCTGCTAGAAACATTGCTGTGCAACCAGCCTTGAAGAAAAGAAAAAGGGCTGCTATATTCTTTTTCTCCTTGCACCCAATTAGGAAAATATTAAAAAGAGAGAAGTCCTTACCTCCCCTCTTTTCCTTAAATGAGACTATTGCAAAGATTTGCATACAAAAGCATTTGTACTGCAGTACATCTGGCAATTATCTTACAAGAGAAAGGATTCGTTTTTAGCCAGTTGCCACAGGCTTGGCATTACTGAGAGAAGTAGAAAGCATTTGAATGTACAGAGGAAAAGGGATATTCCAGCTTTCTACCAGCTACCTTGAACATACTTCACATTTAATTTCACCCTGTTGCCACAGGCACTGTGTTGTTATGACAGCTGATCTGCCATTGAATAGCTGTAAAGGAAAATCAACAAAGGATCGCTTCAGTGATTTTCAGTGCAATTTATTGGAGCTTGTATCTTGCGGCTGCTGCCGCCTGTTGGGGTAATGACACATGATGGGTGATTAAAGTGCAAGTCCCTAAATCAAAGCTGTGCCAATGGTCTGAAGAGGCAGAAAACAGCATTCAGACCCTGTTCATTTCTCATAGTGGGAGGACCTCATTAAGAAAAAAATGGGCTGTTTTACTAACAAGAAAAATACTTGTGTCTAGGGAGAATTTTAATGTTTCCAAGATTTACCGTACCTTTCTTACAGCATCTTTTAGACTGTGCATTTAATGAAAATAAGTAAGTAATTAAGACAGATAGACAGTGTTACAATCCATCACCACTGACTTGGAATTTAAACTGAGCTGTACTGCAGTTCATTCACATCCTCATATTTAACACAGTTTTTGCCTTTATTGGCCAAGAAATAGGTGGTGAAAGAGAGTGCTGCCTGTCACAAGGGGAAGGGCAAAGGTAGGCAAGGGCAGCTCACCAGCTCATGAGAAAGGACACTCTGGGATACAAGAGTAGTTTCAGTTCACTGAAATTATTTTTTGTTTTCTTTCCCTTTACCTTACTCTTTCATTCTGAGGAGATACGCAAGTAATCCAGCTAGAGATTTTTACCAATTTTGGCCAAATTTGTCCATTGGACAAAAATGTACTCTACCCGAGATAACCACAAAGTAAGTATGAAGAAGCAAATAAATGAAAAAGCCCTTTGTTTAAAGACAGCAGAATGTTAGAAGAAAACAGCAAAACAGAGCAGACAATCAGACCAGGGGACTTTGTTTTATTCTGCCACAGAAAACACTATTTACAGACCATGGGTCTGTGAAAAAAATGGAGCAAAGACAAATTAAGAAATATCAAAATAACTGGGTTCAGGTGAATTTCACATAGTATGATTGCTGTTCTTCCTACAAGCATTTTTTGAAGGTGTTAGAGATGGTGATCTTTATCTTCCTTTACAACATATCATGGATAATCTACCTTTGCAAATGCAGAACAGGCAGTGACACCCTTACTGACATCTTGTGGGCTATATGCATTTTTAATGAGAAATTGGACATAAACAAAAGGCTAGCATCTATGTATAAATGCTATTGTTTTCATACACAAGGAAAAGTAGGAATCAGACAGATCTCAACATTCCTATATTCTCAACAAGGAATTATTTTCCTAAAGACTAAAATGAGCATTTAGAGGCACCCTGGTGAGCAAGCACAGCAAGTTCTCCCATCACAGCTTGCTGGCTTTACTGCTGGTGTTGCAGCAAAGCAAACTCATTTGACCATCCATGTGGGAAGTGTGCCTTTATCCTGCCCAGATAAAGTTTCACGGAGGAAGCCAGGCATAGACTCCTATCCATTTTAGTAAAAAAATGCTGCAATGCTTCAGCCATACAGTGGAACCACTGTTAGCTAGCAGTGGAGGGAACAGCTTCAACAGATTCAGGATCTCCCTTCATAAGCATTTTTAGCCTTTATTTGTGTTTATAACTACTGTTACCTTTGATTTCTTTTGCAGTAGTAGCTAGTTACGTGACTGGGACCTCTTTGTTCCATGAGTTGTCTGAGGTTGGAGAGAAACAAATCTTGCCTGGAAGAGGTCGTGGTCAACATGGACAAGAGTCACTATAAGGGAGGCAGAGGCAGCAGAGGCACAGGGTGGTAAACTACCACAGTCAGGACCCAAGATAGCTGCAGGAACAGGGCACTAGACTCACTTTTACACTGTGACCAGGCTCCCTTTCCCAAACAGCCACTTTGTTATTCCACCAGCTCTTGTCATAGATAACAATTTTAAAAGTTTTTTTTTTAAAGTTTAAGTGGTGAAACTTAGCATTAAAAGTATTAGCTGGGATTAGTATGTTCCTGCTGGAAGGAAGTGTGGGTCTGACTGACATCTTTAGCTTTATATATTAAACACATATAATGCAAATAGTTAAGAAGCATATTTGAGAGGAAAGTGAATGAAGCAATTCTGTTTTCCTGGCAGACAGGATTTGTTGGAAATGTTTTGGTGATCAGATTAAAACTTCTCAGGCTCCACACTGACATGAAAATAAGTGACAGATTTAAGAAGGGGCAGGGCTAACATGACTGCCTCCAACAGATTATTTACATAGGAACATACATACCTTAATGAAAGCTTGCTTTTCAGGAGGGAATTTTTTCACAATACCATTCTATCATATTATATATAGCGCCTAAAGTGGAATTAGGAAGTGTGACATTTATTCAGATGAAGGCAGGCAGGCAGTCCATTTTAAGCAGACATCTCTTTCCTTGTGACTCCCAGGCAACCTTTAAATAATTTTAGTTCTTCCCTTCATGTTAAAGGCTCATTATCCTTTATAGAAATTCTTTAGAAGTCTTCTCATCCCAAGCACCAGGAGTCATTTCTCAAGACAGCACTAGATTCCTTATTCCAGATCTCTCTCATAATTTTCTAATATTGTATGTCTTATTGAATAAGGAATTTGAGAACTACTTATCCTTGGATCAAAAGAAGAGAACAAATCACTGATCATGATTTTTATGTCCATTTCTTGAAAAGAAAGGGAGAAGGATAATAGCTGCTAAGTGAAGATTCTCTGCTTTCATGGCTGCCATTCTAGCCCTGTGGTTCCTGATTCAGCATCGACTCTAGCAGCTCTTTCTCTAGCAGCTTCATTTCTGTTAGTATTCCTGAAGCCACTTTCTTTTCCTCTCATCTTTTTTCATTGCACTCCCTCCTTATAAAAACTCCCTTCAACCAAGAAGTTGGACGAGCTTCTCTGACATGAAGGTGTCACGCAACAAACACTGAGGCACTAAATAAATGTGTGTCTGGAATTACTATCATTTCCTTCTTAGCATTAAGAGTCTTGTTCAGCAAGCCACGTTGATTTATAGCTTTAGCTGGCTTTTCACCAAGAAAAAGTCTGTCAATTTTAGAGTTAGAAGTCATGGAAGTATTTTAGGTCAATGTTTATTCTATCCACTCCTGAACTACCAAACCAAAAATTTTTCTACCCTCTTTTGACATCGAAGGTCAACAGCTTTTCTGCTTAGATACAGGTGACACTGGAAAATTCTGGAAGAGTAAAGCATACAGTCTCATTTAAGAGATTTGTAACAAGATCTATGAAAGGCAAAAATTTATCCAGCAATATTACTAACAGAGTAGGTGGAAACTTTTATCAAACATGGAGGAGAAGAATCACCTGTGCATAACAGAGGTGGGTTTTTAAGTTCGTGGTGATGCTATCAATGGTTAGCATCTGCATACATGAGGTATCTGTGGTACAAGGGACAGTTAAGAAGTGAAGGAGGTGGCTGTAAAGGGACTGTTGCTATGTCTTTCTTTCTGAGAGGCAATCTAGTTTTATGATCAGTGACTAAATCCATCTAAGCCACTCTACTTTTTATCAGGTGATTTGAGCTACTGCTCACGGACAACATACATATAGACTGAAGGAAGGTGGGAAGACAATTTGTCACAAGGAAGCCACAACAAAATGTATTGATACTAATCTTTATTTACATTTTGGAAGGCTGTTTCTTACTTACCAACTTTGTCACCCAGAAACAACTGTGTGGAGTGGGACTCACCTTCTGCCTCTGAGTAAAGAAGGCATTTAGGGTGACCTTGTGGAGCAGGATCAATTAATTAACAACACAGTGAATTTCATGAAGGAAGCACAAGGTTTTTATCTGGTAGTAGGGCTATACCTGAGGACTAGGGTCCAGAAACAGGCTGGTGGGCAAGAGGGCAAAGGAGCCAGAATAACCACAGAGAAAAAGAAAACAAGGAATGACTAGCTATAGCACCAGAGAGAATAAGGGACAGTCCAGGCCTTAACTTTGGAGTCACTCCACCTGACCAGCTGCAAGTATTATATGCCATAGCCATGCCACCAGAACAGGGGATCCAGCTATCCAGCTATCTGAAGCCCACCATGGCACACTTCCCCAAAGCAGCTTGTCCTTAATGTGTGCTTGATTAAAGCTAAAGCTGTGCCTCTTCTAAGCACGCACCAAGACGCTAATGGCATTTGCTCTAACAGCCGTGCTGGGAGCAGCACGTGTGTTAGTGTGGATGTGTGAGGGTGTACAGACGTGCTTGGCTGCTATCTCAGAGCCGGAGGGGTTTTCATTAGATTCAAACAGCAACTGACTCTCCAGGGAAGCTCCTGCTCTTATTTGATAAGGGATGCTCTTTTATCACACATGAAACTGCATGCAGTGATCAGACAGGCAGTGTGCATAGCTGCCAACTAGAGGAAAGCTGTTTTTCTGTAGCATATTACAGCAGTGCATTGCTACTACAGTTGAAGATTGGCCCAAAACCGGCCAGTTATGGAAACCACAGAAGCTGGAACTTCTACTGATCCACAGAAAAAGTATGCAATTAATATACTAGCTTGAGATGTTGGGATATCATGTTATTTTTCAGAAGATGAAGCCACTATAGTAAATCAGAGTGGAAAGGGTATCTGAGGTACCAGGGCTTGCAAATCTAACAAATTTGACAGTCTTCCTTTCAAAGAACCTGGTTATTCATTTTCTGACGTTACGACAAACAACATCCCTAAACCTGAACATTAATGGTCTAAAGTATAGCTCTCCAATGGAGAATAAGTTGGATTTTCCTTCCTTTCAGAAAAAAAATACATCTTTTTACTTTCAAGGGCAACCCTTATTCAAGCTAATTGACATCTCAGAACTTCAAAGCACTCAGTCAATCTTCAAAAATCCTACAAACATGAAAGTACATGGCTTGGTGACCTCCTTCAATGCTGGTCTAACAGGTTATCCAGGAACATTTGGCATGCTGAAGTGTCAATAGTCTCTTTTTTCTCCAGTGAGAAGCTATATTATCTCTACAGCTTTTTTTTTTTTTTTCCATAATATTTCTTCTGTATTCTCAGCTATGTTCATATTTGAAGCTAACATGCACCTAAAAACTGGACTGCCTTTGTCTCTTGTGCCTAGAAAGTACAGATAGGTAGAGGCTGTGTATGCATTCCAGGTTCAACAGAGTTTGATGCATTTTCTGAAAGTTACCTGCCAGTGGTTAAGTCAAAATTACTACTGTGGCTGTATCTATAATATCTTATAGTATGTTATAGCATCTTGTGGTATCTACTGTAATTGTACCTATAGTATCTATCTATGTGTCCTGGTTTCAGCTGGGATAGAGTTAATTTTCTTTCTAGTAGCTGGTATAGTGTTATGTCTTGGTTTCAGTATGAGAAGAATGTTGGTAACACACTGATGTTTTCAGTTGTTGCTAAGTAGTGTTTATTCTAGAGTCAAGGATTTTTCAGCTTCTCATGCCCGGCCAGCAAGAAGGCAGGAGGGGTACAAGAAGTTGGGAGGGGACACAGCCAGAGCAGCTGACCCAAACTGGCCAAAGGGATATTCCATACCATGTGATATCATGCCCAGTATACAAACTGGGGAAGAGTTGGCCCGGAGGGATCACTGCTCAGGAACTAACTGGGCATCGGTTGATGAGTGGTGAGCAATTGCATCGTGCATCACTTGTTTTGTATATTGCAATCCTATTATTATTATTGTAATTTATTATTGTTATCATTATTACTTTCTTCCTTTCTGTTACATTTAACTGTTCTTATCTCAGCCCACGAGTTTTTCTTGTTTTTTCCCCGATTCTCTTCCCCATGCCAGTGGGTGGGGGGGAGTGAGTGAGTGGATGCATGGTGTTTAGTTACTGGCTGAGGTTAAACCATGACACTATGGTATCTTGAGAATTGATTTAGGGACTTTTTAATCCATATTTTCTTCAACTTCTGAGATTTGTAACAATTGATGTGGGTATTTCTCCTTTGTTATTGTTTTTTTGCTCTTGACCAAAGAGTTTTCTTATTTCCCCTTCATTACTCAGCTGTAGCTCATAGACATGATACAAATTTTTGAAATGAGATGTTAATGCTTTTCATCTTTAAGTTCCCTTTTCTCACTCTAGTGAACTGTTTTTTATTAACCATACTAACTTCCAGGTGCTACCACATGCAGCTGAATGCCAACATTAAATTAAAACCAACAAAACCAACCTCTCCCCTCCCTCCCCACCTCCCATCCCTCCAAACTAAGGATGCAGTAAACAAGCCTTTTTCACTCAATGGTAAAATCTGGATCACAGAGAAGTGTTTTAGTTCTTACTTTTAACAGTGAGGTACATGGACTTGCTGACGTCTGCTCCCACATCATTGCTGACCTTGCAGAGGTAGTATCCACTGTCTTCTTCCAGCACATGTTTAATCAGCAAGGAGCCATTTGTGAGAAGCTGGATACGACCATTCAATGCAATCGGCTGGAACTGAGGAACCCCAGCACCTAAAGCAGGATGCCCATGGAAACAGGTTAGTTAGGAAGGAAAGCATCTCAGTTTTTTTAAAATAAGGCAGAAACTATAGCTTCCTGTTCTTAGAGGCTCAATTCAATTAAAATATGAATGGCTTCTGACATCTTCAGAACAAACGGAATGGTTCTTTGCCAAAACTCAATTCATTAAATGGAAAGAAGAAAGACTTTTGAAATGTAATAGCAGCAATAATTTGCCCATAATTTAAAGGTAAAGGGGCAAAAGGAGCACAAAGCAGGAGTGGAAGAACCAGAAAGGAGGAGAGGGAAAATGAAGATTTTCAGACCGCTCATGGGTAAAAAGGCACATTTGTTGTACACTTAGAGGTTGATAAATTATTGAGAATTACAGCTGAACAGTCATACAAGTATGCATCCCTAATGCATACACCAGATGAATTTCTTATGGCTAAGAGGGATGTCTGTTGTAGTAAACATGGCATACTCAAGGGACCTCTAGGACCTTGTCTACGAAACTCTCGGTAACGTGGAAAACCGCATCACTGACTATGGTGCTTGTTTCCTCCTACAGCTGACTGACTGATAACACATAAAATCTCTGTTCTGCCATGTTTGTAGCCAGTAATTATTTGCACTGTTAAAAAAAACAATACAAAGAAAGAAAGAAACAAAAAACTCAGTCCACTAATCAGGCATGAAGGGCAATGTTTGGTGGTAATGTGAAAATGGAAGGTCCGTAAAAAGACAGGAAGCTAAATATTTCTGTATCAACTTTGATTTCAAGAAAGAACCTACTTTTCCTTGGAAGTAAGATATTGGGTGATTTAGGGAACAGGGAACAGGATAGTGCCATACTGTGAGCATGCTGTACTGTCCAGAGGACCACCACAACAAGTTCAAGTTTCTCCAGCATTACGGACTCTCTAAGTGTACATTAAGTTAAGGTTCTTGTAACAAAGGGGTTTACAACCTACTTTGGCAGCAGGACACGGGATTTTTCATGGAAATCATAAGGTAGTCTTCTTCAATGGAATTCTCTTATACCACTTTCTGTACATGAAGTTAATATCTGTCAGCATTAATTACTACACGCAGTTGGCTGAGTCAGCCCAGGAGGAAATATGATGAATAAATATTATGGGGAATGATTTAGTATAAAATAGCAAGCTATAACAATCTATGAATGCAACATCTAGAATATTAAAAAAGACCAGACATGCATACCAAAAATCCTTCTAGTCCTAGAAGAGTTTGCTTCAGGGACTTACACTGAAGGTCTGGTGGCCAATACTGTGAACTTAGAAATATTTAAATGATAATGTTTGCACAAAAATCAGGTGCTATTGTTGATTTTTCAGCTATTTTAGTCACATGCATTTTCCACTTTCCCATTTGTCTATTTTTTTTTTCTTTAATAACCCATTTTTCCTG
Organism: Pandion haliaetus; assembly: GCA_013401275.1. Lineage (NCBI taxonomy): Eukaryota > Metazoa > Chordata > Aves > Accipitriformes > Pandionidae > Pandion > Pandion haliaetus. Next base: position 170,788 of record VYZV01003863.1, on the reverse strand, counting down.
TCATTTAGTTGGAAGGCACATTTATGCTTCACTAACTCTACAAGTCTGCAATTGATTGCCCAAGTGGATAGATGCAAGCACTCACTTCTTATATTTCTTCACATGAAAAATTCTGGGGACAATTTGGTGTTCACAGAAGGGAAAGGGCTGATACTCCTAAGGATAGCTACAACTGGGTAAATTTTGCATAACAGTTTGCAAAGGCTTCTTACTCTTCACACACACTGTTAGTGCTATTACAGCCGAAGTCTCTCCTGAGCAGTGACAGCAGCTTATCACACACAACTGCATGGGTGAATCTGCAAGAGGACTACACGCTCATGAATAACAGAATCACAGACTGGTTGAGGTTGGAAGGGACCTCGGGAGGTCATGTGGTCCAACCCTTTTGCTTAAGCAGGGCCATCTAAAGCTGGTTGCTGAGGACCATGTCCAGACAGCTTTTGAATATCTCCAAGGATGAGACTCCAAAGCCTCTCTGGGCAACCTGTGCCAGTGCTCAGTCACCCTCACAGTAAAAAAGTGCTTCCTTATACTCAGACGGAACACTTTCCTGTGTTTCAGTGTGTGCCCATTGCCTCTTTAAGTCTGAAGAACTTAGAACAACAGATACTTGATGATTATGGGGTATCTGTATTGATCACTGTCATTATTCTTTAGAGACAGCAAGTCCATTTCCATTACTCGTCTATCCCATTGTACAAAAAAATGAACCCTCTTTTTCTATTTTTCAATGACACAAAAAGCCAATGACACTAACTTACCTGCAGGTGTACAGATGCCCTTTGTACTCTGTTGCCGTACCTACAGATGAGCTATGATCTGATTGCTTTACTCCTGTTGGCCTCACCTGAGTAATTACTTCAGAATTTGGCATGAACCTTGCTCACAAACCAATTATATAATGTATCTCTTTAAAGGAAGATGTAGCATATATCCTATAGACCTGTACAGCACCTGAGTTAGACTAGGTATTGAAATTGCAGTCATCCATTGGCAAAATACAGGCTTTTGTAAAAATACTGACCTTTTCACCTGGAGTTATTTGGCCAAAAAATGAAACTGCAGCTGGATGGCTTTGCCTACATCACATATCTACTAAAACTTTCTTTGACTTAAAAACTTCAGAGTTGTTAATGGAAAACCTTAAAAACAGACACTTGATGGTAGAATGCCACTAAAATCAAACTACTATCCCTTTCTCCTTTATTAAGATAGGCTGCTTATCTCTTCACAGTCAATTACAACTCAGCTAGTTTGGCTTGGCCTCCTCCTTCAGCACACAAACACAACAAAACAGAATTACTTCTTTGTGACCATATTCATAATTAAAAACCCATATACCATTGAGATTAATGGAATCTGGAGCTCTGCACTCTTCTTGGCACAAACCAGAATTTATCAATACAAGCAAAAATAGTCTTTAACATGAACATTTCTCTTCCCTCACCTTTTTTCTTCAAATATAATTTGGACTTAAATCCTAAGGAAATAAAAAATGACATGGGATATTACATAAGGTTTTCTTCTCAACAGCACCTAGTTTTGCTTTTTAAAGAGTTAACTCATTTAGATTGGATACAGAGTTTGGAGAGTTTGTTTTCTTGCTAAAACCTACCAGAAGACAACAGGCCAGAAGACGCAATCTAGCAGGCAGCACATTTTAATTAAAAAACAGTCAATTTCCTGTAGTTACTGAGGGTCAAGTGAGGCCAGTTTTAATGCTCTGTTACATGAGAAGAAAATGTTAAGGCATTATGTAAAGCACATACTGAATTACTGCTTATGCTAATGCTACCTGACCTTTCTTCTTTGCTGAAAAGATATGATTGGCCATGTTATCATGAATTTTGAAGGGGGAAAAAAATCAGACAAATGCTGCCAGTGAACCTTGTTCTGAAGTTATTTCAATTAAAGCAGTATCCCTTTTCTCTCAGCCGTCCATTTCATCACTTGCCCGCTGAGGCCATAGCTAACACAGGCACACATTCACAGCTCCAGGACATCTCTAAGGAAGACCAAAAGTCCATCTAGCTCAGCCTTGTGTCTATGACAATGGCCAGCACTACATGCTTAGGGAAATGATACAAGAACAGTATAAACATGACTGATACTTCCCTTACTGCACTCTGCCAGCCTCTGACAATATGAAGATTAAACCAGTAACTTACAGGTGAGTAAGCTGTTACTAAACCAGAATCAACCTGTCCTCAGTGATCACTGGAGAAGGCCTACCTTTTGAGTACTTCCAGACAATGGTAGGAACAGGATAACCCTCTGCAGAGCAGTTGAGAATTACAGCTTTTCCATAGATCCCATCCTGGTCACTGGGCTGAACCACAAACCGAGGGGGCACTGCGGGAGGAAGCAAAAGGAGCCATGAGAATTTGTCCAACTTACTAGGTAGCTCAAAATGGCAGACCAGTGAAATAAGGAGGCATAACATTTCATAGTGGAACGCAAAAATTAAAACCAGCTTTTTGATGATCCAATGACATAATAAAGTTGGTATCACATGATTATTTACTTTCTGTGCAAAATCTCAATGTATTTCTTGCCAGGCACAGGAAAAGCACTGGTCTTTAGAGAATACAAAAATAAGTTAATAAAAATCTCTCCATAGGAGAGGTTATAATATGGAGTAACAGATAAATCATACTGCCATAGTCAGAAAAGAAATACTTGCTAACAAATGCAGAGGTTTGCCAGATGTCTAAGAATGCCTGAAATTTTCTGTTTTTTTTATTTTTTATAACAATGAACTAGTAAGCTTTAGAAAAATAATTAAATAATGTAGCATAAATAATCTTAAAAAATAATGTTTTTAATAGCAATCAAATCACTCCGTATTAAAATGAAGGTCTTTGAACCATAACTTCTGATAGGACTTTTCTTTCCAAATATCCATAGAAATGTTCAACAAAATTTGCTTGCATTTAGTTGAAGAGGAGAAGTCTTACTGGAATAGATGTATGTGCATCAATGTATACCTATTAGACTTATTTTAAGGCAGAATAAAACCAATACAGTGAGTCTTCTAAACATAGACAAGTATGTATCTATTTATACATAAATAGAATAAGAGCTGCTTATCTAAAGGAAAAGCTCTACAAGTTCCAAATGTAGATACACAGCGAAGAAAACAACTTGTGATAATGCTAGACCCACAGTTTACCATGAAGGCCCAATACTAAATGTCAAAGTCTCAAAAAACCTGCAGATTTGATAAAAGTTTGAAAAAAAAGCTGAAAACTGTGAAGAATGTTGAAACATCCACAAAAGTTATTGAATATTACAGGTGCTTAATGGTTGTATCAAAGTCAGTTAAGGTCACAGATTTTCGTTGGCCTCCTATTCTTTGGTTCAGAACACAAATAAGTAAATACCTGAGAAAAAAATTAAATTATTTGTGTCCTTATCCCACATGTTATTTCTTTTGTTATTTTTTACAGTGCTCCAGAGAAAATGTAGCAAGGTGACTGAGCCTATGACAGATTTTTTTCTTCTCAAATGAAGTACAGCAACACACTCAGATTTAATGCAGTAAAGGAGAAATCCTAATAGTTCCTTGTTTTCCTCGCCCCATCGCAGCATATGCACATGGGGACACACAAGCAATCTCATGGATTCACAGCTCCACAGGTCCAGACAGTGCTGACTTTGAAAGTTGGGGGAGACAGAAAAAAGGGCCCAACCATCCGTCCTTGCTCTGACCCAAACCCCCATCAGACCCCACCACCTGCCTCTCCAGAAGTGCCAGAAATTAACAAAGGAAGTACAGGAGAAGGCTGTAGCATGAGGAAGTGTAAGGCAGCACAGAAGGGGATCATCAGTACAGTGGCTATTTGCCCTGGGACCTGAAAGAGCTGTTAATGGCCATGAATATGTTACTAATTATACATCAGAAAAACTGTGTGGCAGAAGCACAGCAGAAGCACCAATGCTAAAACATATGACTTTAAAGTTTTTTCAGTATAAACACTCTCATATGCAGATAGCACCTCCCATTATACCAGAGTCCCAAGTTTTCCTTAAGGAGAAACTTGAGCTGCCAGTGTTACTATGGACAGGACTGCTAAAAACATACTAGACATACTCTCTATACATACTCTCTCCAGGTTCAGAGAACCCTCCTCAGAATGGCTTGAGCCTTCCTCCCTGTGCCTCCATAATCCAGACTCCCCTCCAACTTTCTCTTTCCATCTTCATAGATACAACTGGTTTTTAAATGAGGAGAACAATCTTCTGGAGAGTAAACAATCCCTTTAACCGGACCTTTTGCTCATTGAATCCTACAGCTATAATGCAAAACTGTTTATTGCACATGTACGAATAAGCTCCTCTGCTGTTTGGAACATAGCTAGAAGAAAGATAAGGAAATAACAATGATAGAGGCAAGAGACAGCTTGGTACTAGGAGATATATTTACTGCTGTCAAACATTTCAGCTTTCCAAACAGCTACGACACTGGCAAACATATTTCATCTGTTATGTTAATTCATGATAGGTAAGTATCAAACATGAAATCCCGGCAACAGCAGCTCTGGACAATCACCCGCCCTATTCTAGTCATCTACTCAGAGAAGACATTTGCTTCAGTAAATCTTTTCTCACTGTTCTGTGTTCATTTTATCACCAAACACAAAAGTAGTCCCAAGTACTCATTTTCCAAAGCAGGTGAAAAGTACAATTAGTTGCACAAATAGATTTCATTTTATGTGACTCAGCACGGTGGCATCAGCTTGTTTCACTTTAGTAACTGTAAGTAAATTTGTATTTGCAGCTTCTGAAAAATCAATTACAAGCTGCTTATCCATAAAGAGGGTAGACCAAAAAAAACCCAAACCCAAAACAAAAAAACCACCTCAGTTGTATCAGTCTTACAGGTGAATGATTACAAATGATGGAATGGAGTGACTGATAAATACTGGCCTCCTCTACCACTAAAAAGTGTGAAGAGTATAATATCTTCTAAAATCTCTCTTACAATACAAAACTTTTTTAATTTCTTTGTTTTATTTCCCTTCTCTTTGAAAAACATTTTATTTATATTCTTCATTTGCTATGGATGAGACTGGCAAGAAGTGTTCATTTTTCAGGAAATGATTTGTTATATTAAACGGGTAGGCATACACAGAAAGTTCTGGAAAAGTTAAGCAAGACTGCCTAGTATGGAATAAAGACAACCAGCCTTTAAAATACTATTTGCATTAAAGTTATCTGTTAAAACAAAATTTTTGTCTAATCCTTTTGGGCATATATAGAGAAAAATCGATGGATGCCAAGTGTAAATGTTGTTTGAGCATTTCTATGGAAATACATCCTTCCACATCTTTAATGAACTCAGGTAGATATTCTTGATGTGTCATGCCTTAAATGCTGACAAGCTCTGAATAGGGCTTTTTATCATGTTGATTTCACTGTATTTTGGGTATATATAAAATGTAAGTTTTTGCTCAGATATTCTTGGTATTCTCATTTTTAGTCATTACTTTCAATACAGAATGATACCAGAATGGTAACTGTGGAAATTAAATTTTTCCGTATAAGTTCCAGAACCAGGTGTGTGATTAGCAATTGTATGGTTTCCTTGTACTGCTCCATAAACAAAGCATATTTCAACCTTACATGGCAAAAGTTCTGCCTACATCCAGTAATAGAAACAATTTCTATACTCAGTAAAGCTTTGGCCTTCCTTTAGGACTACCTATAAAAATGCCAACTGCTGCTCTGAATTTGGAAGACATCAACCCTTGACACTTAGTTTTAAGATTGCCAATAGAAATCAGAAAAGATGCTACAGCAAAACAAAATTACGCATTCAATGACCTTTCAATTGTTTCTGGTTTGCTGTCTAGGTAAAACCACAGGATTATTCTTCTTACAGAAATAATTAAAAAGTAAACAGAGAAGACCTTTACATTTTTCTTCCTCATTGATAGTTTCCGTCTAAATTTAATTTCAAATTAATAACTTGTTCAGTGCTACGTGCTACCATATTTTGGAAGACAATGCAGTTAACTATTTGATGTAGATTTTGATACTTAGCTTTAGATTATAAAGCTACATTCATTTTTTCCATTATCTTTCAGGAATTCATTAGCCCTTAAAGAAAATTTGCTTAGTAAGAATTTAACAAAGTTAATTTGTTGAATATGCCTAAGTAGAGTTAATGGAGAAAAGAAAACAATTAGTTCTCCTCCTCTCTGTTTAGTTGCAAATGTGTGGGCCTCCTCTGCCCCTTGAGAAGTGAAACACTTTGAAGTAGCTCACGCATATGACTGAACAGTTCTACTTTTATTATCACCCTTGTTTCAGCAGCACAGTCCCTTGAGCCCATAAAGGAGGGCATTTAAAATTGCTTTAACAGTGAGCTTCTGTTAGGCTCTCTCATTTAATGCAGCCCACGGATCTGTGACGAGAAATGAGCTGTTGAATTGTTTAGTGTAAGAGCAGTAGGTTGACAGATGCAAACTATTTAACGCCTGAACTCAAAGGACCTAAAAAAGGTGTTTTCAGTCAATATTATGACTAGCAGTCTCAGGCACTCACAAAGGGAAAACAAAGGATGAGAGCAATCAGAATAGGATGTCGAAGAAAACATGAATGTCATAGTGCCATTTTAATGGAAGGAAAATGCTTTTATTATCTCCTTGTGTGAAATAATCCTGAAAAGATGATAAAATATGAGTTGGTACCCTAAGAAGATACTGCTTACCAGTGTCATCGGTGCTCGCCATGATGGACTTTACAAGCTATTAACTAAAATCAATTTACAAGTGTGTGCTAACATTCCCTGTTTAAATTTTGCTTTATGTAAATCCAAGAATCCTTTCTGACTGTGCTTTATGCCAGGGACCAGATGACAAACATGCACACTCCTTCCTGGTCTTCAAATCTATGCAAGTGCTTCTGGCTCCCAAGTGCAGTGATTAGTACATCACACTGGAGAGCAATTCTGAAGGCTCCTAACATGGGCTCCTCTGGTGGGCTACTGGGGTGAGTTAAGAAATAATCTATGACATTGGCCCAGAATACAATGTTTCATTTTTACATGGAATATTTGTACTTTACATTTAGATCATACTGTCAAAATGATGGAAGAAATTTAATCAGCCAAAGCAACCACTGATGTATTAATGAATGAGATCATTAAACACTGTACTTTAGCAAAGATGAACAGTTATTAAATTTGGTCATTGGACCTAAGGGGTCGATTTAGCTGGTTTAGTGGAACCATTTGCTATGCAGATCAAGAAAAAAGATGTACTTCTGCAAAATGAGATAGTGCCTAGTGATTTGTGTTGATCAGGTTTGTCTAATGACAGCATTAAATAGGAAGTGAATCATTCAAGAGTAATCTTCAAAGGCGCAGTGTAAACACCAGCAAAGAAAGTAAATTAGTTTTGACACCAGCTGCGACCATAAATCTTCTCCCCCTGCTTTTCTATCACAAACTTCATTTGCTGTATCACACCAGCACCACCACCAAACATCAGAAAGCAGACAGATACTCACTTCCTATCTGGAATATTCAAGGCTCAAGGACTCCTCATTGGGTGCCTAACTATGTAATGATATTTGACATTCCTGGCAAGCACAAAATGAAAACACATTTACCCTTAATGCACTAAATGTATTAAGGGGGGGTTATTAGGTATTTAAAGACCTTATCTCAATTTTAATTTGTGATGTGTTCACTTACAGGAATTTTAAAATCATGATTTATGTACCCACTATCTTTGAATTCTCTTTTCTGGCAGTATCTGAAAAATTTTGAACTCATAATACATGTATGACCTTTTTCTTTTTGGTTACTAATAAAAAAACCTTTTTTCACTGATTTTTATTTCAGAATTACTTCATTCCCATTTTAGAAAACCCTACAGAAATTAATAATACATGATAAAGTGTATATAGATTTTTAATCACTCTTTAGAAGACAGCCCTAATGAGTAAAGCCTTAATTAATTTGCATGATGATATAAGTAGTTGACAGAGAAGATATTTTCCTAATTTCTGTGTATAGATTTCATGACAGCATCCTATTATTTCCTTTTTCTTAGTAGCATGCCCAGCAAAACAAGAGTGCAACAAGAAATAAAATAAAATAATAACGATTTACAGGTTTTTGAGAAACTCTTCTAGCTTGCAAATTTTTGATGCATTTCCAGAGGAACTGCAGGCCGGGATCTGGTAGAGCACAAAATTTTGAGATGGAAATCCCTATTTTCACTCACCTGGACTGCCTACCTGCAGTCCCTAGATGCAGTGAAGGTGGTAGGCTTCTTCCAGTGACTAATGAGCATTTGAAAGATACTCCATAAACATTAGGACTAATCAAGCCTGCTTTTCTGTGGATTTGTATCTTGTGTTTGAGTACAGACTCCAGTTGGAACATTTCTTGTGTTTGTAGAAGGGCTCACCTGACTAGATTCTCTGGTGTCTAGTATTACACTCAGTAGAGGTGTTTCTAATCAATCATCTATTTTCATTAAGTTTTTAGGCTTTCAGCTCCACTGGAGGCATTTTCCCCTCTTCCAGTTTGTCTGAAATTGGCCAATAAATTGTGGAGAAAAGTACAGATCTATGTCCAGAGTGTGTGACTGTCATTTCCAGGTCCTCACCAAGAAACCCATGGTGGAGAGAACTGAAATTGCCCTAAGATCTCCTTACCCAGGGCTGCACAGCTGCTCGAAAGCATTCTCCTCTCACTTTCTTTCTCTCAGCAGGTGTCTTCCACCTCCTATGTGATGCTCAGCAAGGAAGCTCTGTGGAAGCCAGTCATCATTTAAGACTGGGAAAATCCAGCCTTGCTGGCCAGGTATGTTTAGGACTCCTTATCTCTACTTGGTTGCTTTTACAGAGCACAAAGTAATAGGAACAGCAGTGATGATTTACCATAAGGTGCCCACAGATTTTAAGAGACCAGCGCTTGTTTTAATTTTGCCATTTAATACTCCTGGCAAAATGGCAGTGCAGCTTAGATATAAAAAATAGTATTTGTAGGAAGAATATAGGAAACCTATTTAATAGACTCAAAACTTAACAGAAAAATATGAATGCTAAAGAATAGCAGATACATGCGATCTGACATAGAAAATATTGAGGAAAAAAATCTCAAGTTGTAAAGCCAAAGAATTTATGTGGCTGCATGGATTCTGAAGAAGTTTGTGTACTCACTAGTAGTTGAAATGTAGCAACAAGCAGTTGGCCTGTGTTTCTTCATTCATCTTAGGAATGGACTGGATTTAGATTCTAATTCTAAGTCTGCCCATGTACTGTAAAATGATAGGGACTCCCACTTATTTTGGAAACGTGATAGCTATCATCGTTTTTAAGTCTACTTTTAAAACAAATACAAGGACAGTATAGATAAGGAAAAAGGGCCTTTGTGGGGAACAGTCATATTTCCCTTTACTTTCCTCTCCCATTCACTGTCTACTCTCACATCAAAGCTCACAGACTTCACATAAATCAGATATTCCCAGAACACATCTCCTGACATTTAGGAAAGCCAACATTTAAGTTTAAAGCACACTGCTGAAGAAACATCACACAATGTTGATTAGAAACAAGAGGAGTTAAAGCACCATTTCTTCTCCCTTTATTTGGAGAAAAAACACTTACTTGATTTAGAAAAAGATTATGTTTCAGTTATATGGCACCTATGAATAAAAAGATGAAGAGGGACTGGAAAGCTTAGAGAAGAAACAGACAGCAGAAAAGCAAGTCTTTACTTAAATGTGTATAAGTCAGGTTGGATGCAGACAAGTAGTGACCAACAGTGACCCTCTGATGGCTGTCTTCTGACCTATGTGGCTATGAGACAGTTGAAGCAGTTCAATATGAGGGAAAGAGGTCAGTCCAGGGTTTTGGCAGAAAATTCGGGTCAAACATCATATTATATTTTCCCCTTTCTGAGTGAGAACTATTATCCCAGATGTATGTGTAAAACTGATTAAGACATTACTATTTAAATTGACAGAGAGAGAAGAGAGGAGAAGAGAGAGGCTTAAAGGAGGCTGCTGCAAAGCGCTAGCTGGTCAGAAAGATAAGCAAGAGGGGAGAAATTAAGTAGCTGTCATAACCTCCTAAAAAGTTGCAGGACTAGGACTCCAGAAGGCTTCTCCAAGGCACAGAGCAGAAATCCCTACACGTGGACTCACTTGCGCTGCTACCACCTCATGGGTCTTGGTGTTGAAAAAAGGGTAGACAGTGTTTGCAGAGGGACGGTTTTCAGTGGTACAAGCTAGATTGTCCAACCATCCCTGTTTTGATTAAATGCCTATAGGAACCCGTGCAGAGTTGCTACAGTAATTTGTTCCTGTCACTTCAAGCACTGAGTATAACTGCAAATCAGGTACAATCTCAGCTGTTACTAGATGCAACATTTCTGCATAGGGCAGACATAGCCCGTGGACTGTCTGTTGTGATGGGAGGTTGTCAACTTTCCCTTCTCCAGCAAAAGAGCAGGTGAGGAAAATCTCTTATTATTAGAATGATGAATAGGGTTAAAAGCTAACAGAACAGCTTAAGGAAAGAATAATTAAATGCATGTAGTTAATTAGACTACTTCATTTAAGAATTACTGTAGATGGGGAAAGTAATAGACATCTGTACTGAATAATACCTAAACAAGATTAAAAGCAGTGAAATTTTTTTAAAAAAATCATTGAAGTAATATTTATATCAAAACTAGTGAAAAAGCAATGGACCTATTTGCCACTGATTTTGGGGAATACTAGCATAAAAATCCATAAGCATACACATTCTGTAAGTGGAAAACTAGGGAATAATCTGTTAAGGATAGTCCTAGGACAGTGCGAAGATTTGACTTAAAAGAAAGAGCTGTTCAGAAGATTTTGCTTCAAATGAGTTCTTGAGGGGGAAAAAAAGCCTGGAAAAGATGGCAAAAGCCCCTGAGTGGTTTTAAGATTTATCTTGGTAAACTTACAGAAGAGAATATAAAATGTAGTGATCTGCAACAGGCAGAAATAACCAGGGTTACTTGCAGGATTACAGTATGTCCTCTCTTTCTCTGAGGAGTCTAATGGCTTGGTAGCAAGAAGGAGATGGTGGAGAGGGAAGAGTATAACACTCTTATTTTTAAAAAACAAAAATTTAAAACACTTTGAAAAACGTCCAGAAAGAAAAGGAAGAAATTTGTTTTTGTTGAAGTTTTGTACAGTAAATTTGAAAATATATCACAAGGCATAATCTAGGTAACTTGGCTAAGGTGTGACTTGAAAGACAAAAGCTGTTGAAGGCAAGGTATCTGTCTGAAAGGTCTTTTCCACATAAAATGTTTCCTTACTGAAACTATATTCACATCTCTTTCAAGGCAAAATGTTGGGAAGTCAGCATGAGCAAATGAATCGTGCTAATTACATAATAAACACAAATAAGGAAAAGAACAACATGGTAATAGGGGAGAGTCTTTTCCCCATGAAGTCAACCCACATCCATGCTTTGCCTTTTTACTGACATGTTATATGAAAGACTGATCTAAAAAAAAAAAAATGGGGATAATTAGACTAAAACAATAAGAGGGAGGAATTTGATATCATTTCAAAAGCTTGATCCCAATGAACGGGCTTGTGCCTCACAAAATTCTCCAGGAAGTCAGTCTTGTGGCTCCCCCATCCACCCTGTGCACTCCGGGGTTTTCGATTAGTTTCAAGGCTTTCAGATAGAAAAGTCCTATTAGATTCCATCCTTCATTACTCTGTGTGCTCTGTGTTATGAAGAGAGGGATTACCATATTTTCCTCTTTTTTATACTTCCCATCAAACAGATGTCATTACAAAATACTGATGAATTCTGCTTAATTGGTGCCCTTCAAACTAATTACACCTACTTACCCCTCACAATTAATTGGCTTTGGTGCTCCACAGCTGCTGCATCATTTCTAGCTATACAGGTATAATTCCCATTGTGCATCAGCGAAAGATTAGAAATCCTTAAGGAGCTGGTGAAGTCAATGTTGTCAATCGTCACCCCGAGGCTGGCTGGGATCGGTCTGCCATCCTTCTGCCAGGTGATTGTGATGGGCAAATCCCCGGAGACCACCACACAGGGAATGAAGACCCGCTGCCCAATGGAGAACCGCGGGAACTCAAAAGGCTGAATAAAAGGCGGAACTGGAACAAAAGAGAAGAGAGCAGCTATTGCGGTTACGGTCTCATTTCTGAAAACAACATAATGGAACAGATGTGCAGTACTGAATTTGTAAAATCAACACCTTTGACAGCCATAAAGCATTGTTTAGCTAAAAAAATCACGTTTTTCGCAAATACCTTTTTTTTCTTGACTACCCAATGCATAAGCAGAGATCACAAGCAGTGAAATCCCTGGCTTCTAGAGACACCAGACACCACTGGCAGATTCCTGCAAGAGTATTGAGCACCTCTTCAAGAAATCCCACTGCCACTTGCTACTCTCCAGGTCTTTCAGCAGCGACACTGCCTGGATGGTCCAGGAAGAGGTCAGCAGCTTTCAAGGTCTGGTGTGAGGGTCTTGCTTAGGGTCACAGAATAAACCTGGAAGAGGCTCCAGCTTTGCTTCTGGGACATGGTGAAAGGGTGTGTAAGCTTCTGTAACTGCTCCTGGCACTTATTTCTTGGTGTTTCAAGTCATAATTCTCAGTAAGATTGGGTAGAGGTATGAAGTGAAAGGCATATACAGTACTTGTAGGACAGCAAATTAAGTTAAAACTGATTCCTAAACAGAGGGACAGTACAAGGCATAAATGCTCAAGCTGACATTTAATTCCTGCTAAGCATATTTTGCTTGGCAAATCTTTTTCTTTTTCTTTTTTTTTTTACTTATTATTCTGTGGCTGAAACAAAAAAAACATGAAAGAAACACTCTTATTTTCTATCATAGGGAAGAATTCCACTTCTTAAAAACCTTTTTGTTTTCAGGTATTTTTAATAAAAACAAAGGAAAGAGTAGGTTAGATTCAGTAAACAAAGCAAGAATTAATGGGGGTGCCTCACTTCCTCCGGGCTGTGACTGGAACATTTACCAACCATTTCGTAAATTGAGACTCAAATACCTACACAGATGAAGGAACTGAAATCTTCTCCTCTTCTCAGGGGAGCACCCTAACAGCCAGGGCATTGATCTAATATAGGTTTCTATCAATCACTCCTGAAAAGACTATAAAACCAACTTTGTAAGCAGTACTCAAATACTCATTTATCAAAAGAGAATGTTCCTAGAGGTTATGTACCTTAGATATAGGAGTGCATTTTCCTATTCTTGCCTGAGAGATTACTCATATATACTCTGTAGTACATTTGAACATCTTTAACAGGAAAGATTGAAGGATACCTACAGCAGAACATTTATACTGCACTATATTAGCCAGCTTCAGAAGAAGATGCAGTTAGTGGCTTTATCTAATTGTATTTCTTTTGTCCTTTCTCCCTTTAGCAAATCTAAGGCTGTGTTTTCTCCAGAACTGAAGCAGAAAAACTCTTCAAAGTGGTTGCAATGTATGCTAGCCCATTGACTTCCCCAGCAGCATTTTTACTCCTCTGCCAGCATCCTATTTCTGGGATGCAGGGACAGGTATTTGTGACCATTACTATGTTAGCTCAATACATTTCTTTTGATCATTGCATATGTTGGATCCTCCTCCATCAGGAGTAAGAAAGTTTAGCACTAAGGAAGCCACACCAAACCCCCTGAAGGGCTAAGGTGGTGTTCAAAGGTGTGTTCAAATGCTTGTGTACATGCACATCTTGGTGCAAGGGGTTGACACAAATCAGATATTATCTCCGCTGCTTCCGGCATAGCCGTGATGCCATTTGATGAGGAGAAGTTAGGACCATGTGCAGATGCCACAGAGAGGTAACATCAGGTACAGGGTACCACAACTCATCCTTACAGGCTTTCCCTGACTTCTTCCGAGAATGGCTCGCTGTCTGCAGTTGTGAGATGTGCCACTGCAATTAATTTTTCTCATGTGTTGTAATGCCTTTTCCTGACTGCCTTCTCTCAGATTGCTAAAACCTGTCCTGTTGTGTTTTGAAAATCTGGTAGATCAGGCATACAGAAAAAAGAAATTTGGTATAAATTACTGTGTTTATTTGAACTTTGTGCGCTAGAAATTAACTGCTTTTTCACCTGGGGACCTAATGTCACAAAGTGAGGCAAAATGTCTGCCTCCCTCTTCTAATTACCTTAGCGCAGCTAATGCAGTCACATGAGATATTTTGGATTCTTTGTATACAAGCAGAAAAAGGCCCAATTTCTCTTAGCATTTATTTACAAGCAGTTTATAATATAAGTGGGAATGAGAAATTTTTAGAATAAGACTGTCAAAAGATTTTGACATAACCTTTCTCCTTGATGAGTGCAAATATCTGCTAAATGCCAAGTGCCCCCCTTACTGTGGTGGCTAGCACATTTCTGCCCAAACCCTTCTCCTAGTCTCAGACATCATTACTGAAAGATATGCAGGGTGGCAGATTGCTTCTGTATTTTCTGCTGAGTGTGTAACAAATTTGAACCAATCTTTCACAGACAAAATTATATCAAAAGTCAGACAACGTATTGCTCAAGGATTATTATGTGCATCTTCTCTCTCCATCTCACTGACGAAGAAAACAGGGAGTAAGATCATTAGGTCACATTGAGGCATTTTCCAGAAAATATTGATTTGCAAGGCTGCATTTACCAACTCTAAAATTTAAGTAGCAGCCTGCAAAGCATTTCAGAAATTGGCTAAAATACTTATAGACAGCACATTTTCCCTCTACTCAGGTTTTTAAGATACAGAAGAAACCAACATTTATTTCTGCTTCATAAAATATAGTGTATATTCAACCTGCAGCAGCTTGCAGTCCTGACAAGGAGCTTATTTTAAAACCAGTGTGTAATTTAAAATCAGTACTTTAAAAAAGTAAATAGTTTAGTGATAACTTTGAAGTATTGAGGAATGTTTTTCAGCTACAGTATTTACCAGTTTGGGCTGATAAAGGCAGTTCCTGGTGACCTAACATAGCAGATAAATTTTCTTCCTGCTAGTTTGAAGAGGGAAACAATCACAAAAACTTAGTTATTCAAAACATAGAATAAAGCATACCTGAAGTCAGGCAAATAACTTCTGAAATATAAAAGTTGCCATATCTATCTATCTCTGCAGTAAAAAGTTGACATATATCCTTCACAGATGAAAATATCAAGCTTAATTAACCAGCATGTGGGTTATTTTTTTTGTAAACTGAAGCTGTATCATTGCCAAATAGCACTAAAAAAATAAGACGGATGTATACTACTATAACCCCGAGAGAGAAGTTACAGTAAGACAGATGTATTTAAATTGTGTTTAAAATACTTCAAGGTGTGTTGAAGTATTTTCCTTCCCTATACGTAGCTTTAGTTTCACAATACTTCAGAGCTTGTATTTGATTTTTTTGTTAAATTGTGCTGTTTTTAAATATAAGATGTTATATGTTAACTATATAGAGAGAGGGCTGTATGTGTATGTGTGCTTGTGTACATGGAAGGGATGTTTCCTCCTGTACCCGCAATGGGCAAAAGAGTGAAAAACTCTGCTTCATGCAATGAAGCGCAATGTCTTGGGAATGCTTTATTGATGAGTGCTTGAATTAAGTGTCTATTTAAGAAGAGGAGCATGGGCCAGCCTCATTAGTGCTAATGCAGGAAGATTTAAATTATGTTTTTGCGCCCTAGCAAGGTTTTCTGTACCTCTGGGAGATTATTGTAAAGGAGGGCAAGGAGGGCTTCTACGCTGCTCTCCATTAGCAGAGGAACATCCTTAATTTCTTGCCCTCCGTTCCATGGGAGTTATGTTGGAAGAAACTGCTGAGATGATTCACTAAAACAAGAGTATCCTGCAGATAGCCTGTCTCCTGCAGCAGCCTTGTGAACATGGTGTTTCTCTCCCACGGCTCTGCATAGTAAAAGGAAAGTCATCCTCTGCTTTATCATTATAAATGGTT
This sequence comes from Pandion haliaetus, assembly GCA_013401275.1. Taxonomy (NCBI): domain Eukaryota; kingdom Metazoa; phylum Chordata; class Aves; order Accipitriformes; family Pandionidae; genus Pandion; species Pandion haliaetus. Next base: position 154,811 of record VYZV01003863.1, on the reverse strand, counting down.
CCCTAATGGATTTTATTGCAACAACACTGTTGCAGAAGCTGTGCCCACAATATAAAACACCTTTGGCAATGAATACTCGCAACACAGGTCCATTGGCTGATGCAAAGTAATAACCACCAAGCTACGTAGCCTCTTAAGGCAGCCATGTGACCCTAGATTTCATGCTTGGGAGTGCAAAAGCCAAAACTGTTTTGTCTCCGCACAAACCCTAGCCCTGATCTAGGCATTTGTAAGTTTTCTCAGGCATCGATTTTTTTTCTCCTAAATAACCCCATCCCTTGTGGGTGATGGTCTGAGCAATTGCACACAGCAGCTGAAGCACTGCATTTTTCTGCTTCTTTTTGCATGTATTGAGCCTTATCAGTAGGGCATGTTATTCATCGAACTATCTATTAATGGCATTTACTGAGCCCAGCCTCATACCATGCTCCCTCATTGTGTGATAACGCATCCTGTCTTGAAACAAGGGAATACCGTTATATTCTTCAGGCCTTTCTAAGTGTATGCATTGAAGAAAAAAAAAACCCAAACCCTAAACTAATCCCTGCTATGCCTCTGCTGTTGCACAACATTTCCCTCTACTTGTAGGTTCATTAGTTACCAAAATTAACCAGTTCATTAGTTACCAAAATTAATCCTGCATTCAAAAATCTTCAAAATCTTACCACAACAAGCTGTGGTATTTTATCAGGAACTGTTGCTGAGTGTGGCAGAGCAAATGCTGTGGTGTGTATTTCCCAGGGAAGCTTATGAGAGACTTCACCCTTCTCCTTAGTCCCCACTCCCCTTTCTGCAATGCACCACTGGTATCTCACAGGCTTCCTGATGCTGTTCTGAGACCTCCTCCAAAATAGGAGATGATGTAAAATGTTAGGTAGAAACCAAGAGTGCTTTTATGTAATCTCTCATCCATCTATCAAACCACCTCCTTTAAGGCTCCATTGTGAGGGGAAAAGTGCATGCCCTTATCATACGAAGCACCCTGCAATCCTAAGATGGTGGGAAGCCCAGTTCCCTGATCAAGGAGATGCATTTGCTATTTATTTTTTAAAACAGAAAACCTTCTTGATTTGAACATGACAGTAGCTGCAAGAGTATATTAACACAACAAGCTGTTACCTTCATTGTTAAAGTGCTGCTTGATAAAAAGCCTCACTTGTAGGCTATGCATCCAGAAACACCAGTTATTTTTACTCTGCTTTGGAACCTGCTCCAGAGCTGTTGCTCTTGTTTATCCCCTACATGATTTGAAGTGATCTTTGTCCTCATGTAACACTGTAAAAAACTGAAACCAAATAAATCACTAGAGCCAAAAATTCTGCATTTAGATGAGAGAGGATTTTAACAAAACGATCTCTGGCTCTGAAAATCATTGCCGTGAGTAGTTTGACTGGTTTCACACTAGTTCCCCTTTCACTTTTATCCCAGGACTGTACATAGGCAGCTGATTTTATATCACCTTCCTGTTTCCACAGGGTTGATACTGTCTTTTTTTTTTTTTTTTCCGCATGCTATGTATGTATTATACACATGGATTTGAAATTAGGCCAGCATACTCCAGACCTGCACTATCATGGGCATGCACAGTCTCAACTTTCCATATGTACTTACTATATGTACTTACATACACGCCGCTAATAGCTTACACTAATTTGATGCAGTAAAGTGCTTAAAATTTTAAAAGCAATTTTAACAAATATACAAGAAAATATTTCAAATATAATTGACAAAATACGTACAAAAAAGAACAAGAATATGCCTTCTTCCAAAACCAAAGTAAACAAAGCTTCATTGTAAAAGAGAGAAGAGGGCTAGCTTTTGATAAACGCAAGCATAATATACAGATACTCTTGAACTCCTTAGCTGAGGCTCATTTCATATTGTTTACATAATTCATAAACAAACACATCCATACACTGAGTTAAATTGTGTTTGAAAGATATAAGACTGTACACAAACCCAGTGAGTTTTATTTTAGATTTAAGTGAAAAGTTTTATATTTGTATATACTAATTCCTGACCATGAAGACTAGGATAGTAATGAAACAACTTTAACATACCTTTCTTGGGTGACTGTTTTCTGCAGTGTCAGAGGTGAAGTCATTAGGAGTATAGCATATTAGAAGTGGACTGCTACAAAATAAGACACTTAACTGCAGCATCCACATGACACTTGTGAGCTTTTAAAGAAGGTAAGTCAGCTACTTTAATGTAAGGCTAACCTTGAGTTGTTTTATGTTGAATAGCAAAAAATTTACACAGACCTGTCAAGTCTCACATGCTGAACACCAGACTGTTTTAGTCTTTTCTTCAGGTACTTCTACGGGTTAGATGCTGGGGTTCTCACATTGGACATATCACTATCAAAGTGCACGTTCCCTTAAATCAGACTGCTGCCACTGCTTGCTCCCCGTAACAAGTCCCCATGCCCATTATGTGACGTGAGAATGACTGTTAAGTGGATTTTTATAGGATCTTTTGCTTGACTGGAGATTCTCATCCATTCCCACCGTATGGCCCTTGCGTGATTCTTGCATATGACAACTGCAGTCACTTTGAGAGACCTGAATATTTCTTCCTGAAGAAGGTGCAACAAGCTCGGAGGAATCCAAAAAGGTATTGCATGGGAGAGTGAAAGAAAGGCAGAAAGTGATATAATGACAGAAGTATCTGAAGGATGTCAAGGCCAGAAGTTTTTCTGACTCAAATTATTGGCAAGGTTCAGTCACTAGGACAGATAAGAAGTTACATCTTAGATACATGGATGAAACTGAATTCACACTTGCCATAATCCATGCCACAGACTGAAGCATAAACAGATTAGCAGATTGTTTGATGACAGCATGCACCATGGTCCCAAGAACCCTTGAAAGATTTCCCCTGATGTTTTTTCCCCTTTTGTGCCTGCATATTTTTCACTATCTAAACCAGTCCTCCCTGAATTGATCTGCAAAACAAATCCAGCAATAACATATTATATATTTGAAAAAGCTAGATGCTTCCCAGGAAAGATGAGGAGAATCTATTCAAATAGTTGCAATATGAAGTTATTTAGAAATAGCCCCTCCTTGGTTTGCTTGTTTTGTAAAAAGAAACAGGCTGGTGAAATTCTTTTACGTGGTTCACAACAGGTGAACTGCTATCACTTTGTTATAAGGCAATGAGAAGCCTTCAAAATCAATGAGATATATAAGGTCTACAAGATCAGAAACAGTCCTTTTGAACACCACACTTTTTATTTTAATGATGCTGCACCCTTCCCTCTCAGGGGCTTCTTTTTCAATTAATTTGTTGGAGAAGTATGAATAGCAGCAGGCTGTTTACATGAGAAGTGTGTCCCATGAGACTGATGAAAAGAAAATCATCATTTACTACTGATGGCTTTTACTGTAGCTGAGAAAACTATTACTATAAATTACATAATAAAAAAAATGGAGATAATGACTCACTGCTGTTTTTAAAATGCTTTGAGATCTACTAAAATGCTGTAGAAGAGATGCTGCTATTATTATTTTACCATCTTGCCACTTGAAGGCTTGTTTTTCATGGAAATATGAAACTTACAGATGGGGTGGGTAATATAACCTCTTTCTTTGTTTGCCAACACTTCTCATTACAAGACTATTTTCATTTGCTTGCAGTGTGACTTTTGTTTGGACAGTATTTTTCCAGGCCAGGTGTCTGCCTCAGGCTGAGTCACTTCAGCTGGAAAGTTTCAGCTACAACTGTTTGGCCATTTCCAAGAATAAGGTGGAAGGGTGGAAAAATAGGGATGCAGTATATATTGATCCTACCATAA